>CAUYLG010059425.1:0-52315 GCA_963573385.1 Cacajao melanocephalus | reverse complement strand
CAGTGATGTCAGATGTGGAGAGAGAATGGGTTAGCTTTGAACAATCTGAATACCAATCCTTCCTCAAGGCCCAACAACGAAAACAGTACCTCTTGCTTGGAGAGTTAAATTTCTTGCATTCAGTACACTGCCACTCATTCTCAGAGGTAACTTCTACATCAGTATCATCACTTAAGGACTTAGAGTCGTCAAGGTCATTATTTTTCCCCACTTCAATCACCTTTTTGTCACTTATTTTCCCTACTTCTTCACTTGCTTGTTCAGTATCAGCAGCTTCAACTTTTCTTCTCTTGCCCCACTTCCCTTGCTGCCAGTTACTTGGTGTTATCTGAAGGAGATAGTAGCCTCTCATTTAAGCCAATGGGAGAACCCCGTGAAGAAATTAAAGAAGGGCACTTTCTCTCTAGGACAAGGGAAGTCACTCAGCTGTTACAGGAGTGTTGAGAAATCTCAGTTTGTCAAAGTAAAAGCAAATTTCCCTGGGGTCTAGACATGTAACCTCAGCATTATGCTAAATTGCCAGGATAGTCTGAACTCAGGAAATTTAGCGTCTCACACAGCATAGTCAGCAGAGATTAAGCAACCTTACTACCTGCTGGAAATTGGAAATACGAATGTTAGAACTTCTATTGATTGTGACTTTTCTAAAAAAAAATTCTACAAAAATGAATTCACAAACAAAACAGCTTTCTTATTTTTATGTTATTTTTTTGAGTCAGTCAGAAAGAGAGTAATGCTAAATTCAACCTTAAATCAGTAGCTTCCTCTCTTATAGCAACAGTAATGCAGCTGTCTGCTCATTGTTGAATTCACAGGAGGAGTATACAAGTCTATGTTCACTTGTGCACTTAGCAGTATGCTCTAAGGCAAGACCATTTAACACATTTGGCTGTCAGCGATTAGAAGGCAACCTGGAATATTGAGAAGGAATTCACAGCAATTCTACAGTCAGAGCAGAGGGCAGTAGTATTTGAAGGAATGCGAGTGCCCTACCCTTTGGGCTCCCTTGAGCTGGCAGATAGTGACCCTGGAGAAAGAATGAGATCTGAATTTTGATTCTTTTGCTTACTTGTAGGTGACCTTGGGCAAATTATTGTAATGACACCTATCTTAATTAGCCTTAAAATTAGGCCAACTAAAGCAAAACTTCTTGATACTTTTGACAAGTAGAAATACTTTTTCCTGGTACATAGACAGCAGTAAGTTATAGTTACGTATGTGCTATTTAAAAAGACTTAGATGCAATCATGGGTATTAAAAGGGTAGTTCTTTCAAGTAAAAAGAACATCATAATTTTGTTATTCAGATATTAAAAAGCGATAAAGTAGTGAATGTACTTGGTGAGTACCTAAATGAGAAAATTAAAACCCTGGGAGTTGAAGTGATTGACTCATCTTGGTTAAGATTTAAGGGGGAAAAAAGGTTCTAATGTGTCCGATTTTTTAAATATTCTGTATTACTTTCCTTCCAGAGACCCTGAATCAAGACATTATTTTCCCTATAAATTGTTTGATAATGACTGGTGAAGAAAGCCTTTTTCTCTTTTCAAAACTGTTCAGATGCCAGCTTTGGACTTTTAAATCATTTTTTATGTTCTTAAATCATAAATAGTTATTTAAAATAATTTAAAAATACAGGCTATCAATAAAAAAGTCACCTATAATTCCATTACTCAGAGATAACCACTGTTATATTTTCCTGTTTTTGTAGTTAGACAATTTCAAAATGCACATAAAAATCAATCACATATTAAAAATGAAGTAGTAATAAAAATTTATTGTGAATTTAAGAATATAAAAGTACAGTATATTATATTAATAATATTTTATAAAAGTGTAAATTCCATTCTAGTTCTCTGTTTTTACTATTTTGGATAATATTCCTTTTCAGAAATCAGAATGTAACATAGAAAATATGATAGAAAACACCTAAGCAGTAAAATGTATAAATTTCCACAATTAAGTTATTATTAGAGTAGTAGTAATAATTATAACAAGTTGAAATATGTATTCTCAAGTAATAGGAAGCATCTACTTTGGGCAGAAAAGATGGCATAAATTTTTATAAATAGCATTTATGTACAATGTTTCCCAATGGGCACTTAAATGTCCCAATAAAAGTGACAGAGTGTTATAGTAGTTGAAGAAGGAAGTATTCAAAAACATCTGTAAGGTCTGCTTAAGTAAAGCTAATTATTTCTAATTAATTAAGCCACTGTTCTAGAGAAGCTAGGCAAATAAAAGGAATTGGTAGCTTAGGGAGAGATGGTGGGATTTTCTAGTTTTATTTTTACTTTGGTAACAGTATCCTGGTTAGAAGGTGAAAGCCGTAACATTAGTGCACACTGCTTCTGCAACACTCACTCTGTGCCTGGATTTGTTACATGGTCATTTAGCTATCAGAAGTAAGAGCTTGCAAAGCATTGTGCTGTGAAAAATGGTTTCTTCTGGGTCTCTAAACTTTCTTACGTGGGTAGGATTCTGGATGAATTCTGTGAAGTCCTATTTGCAAGGCCGGGTCAGCAAGGAAAGAGAAACCCAAATTTCCCTGGTCCCTCGACAAAGAGACTTGTCAGGGCCTGGGATGCTCATGGACACACGGGTATTTTATGTCCTAGGGAAGGGCATCGCCTTCCCTTTAGTCTGCATTTTACAGAGCAAATGTGAAAAGGTCATCTTGTACATGGGGAAAACAAAGGGAATTGGTCTCAGGCAGCCTGGAATTTCAATGCCAGCAATTGATAGAGGTTGTTTAGGAATGTCAGCTGTAGACACCTCCAGAGTTTGGGGCCCAGGAGATGTTGAAATTTCTCTTGCTAAGGAAAGGCAGCAACTGGTTTCATGAGAAGCTGATATTTGAATGTAGTTCCTTCTGATGAGAGAATACGGTAGGGGTGGAGTGTTACACCCAGCTGTCTTAATTGACTCTTTGTCCAAGAAATCTAGAGTGAGCTCCCATGGTCATTTTTGGACAATTCAATTCATTTTACCACAAAATTACTGAAAGGAGGCATTTAAATCAAGCGAAATTTTTCGATAAAAAAGTTCATGATATGGCAGTCTTCTTCCTTTGAAGAACAGTCAGAAGGATTCAGAATATGTCAATTTTATTGAGGCATGATACTTTCCTAAAGAGATATGGATTGATAATGAGGTTTTAAGCTTGTATGCTACCTCTGTGTCTTGAAAACACAGAAGCATTAAATTTCCAACAAGGGAACAGTAGGATTAGGGAGAATATTTTTTGTTATGAGTACAGAGGAGAAATGAAGTAAATGTGAAATAATGCCAGAGAAAAATAGTCAAAAGGCCACTAAAGCAAGGAAAAGAAGCAAGGGCACAATTCTGGTCATGTTCTTGGGGACCATGGCTGTATATTACATATTACTTTACCAGGAGCTATAGTGAAACAAGGTGGATATAATGCAGTGGACATCTGGGCGAGTAAATTATATAAAATGACTTTAGGTATTATTGGCTTGAGTAATTAGACTATTCGTGATGCATGCAGTTTTTTCACAACTGGTTCCTGGAAGCAAATGAATGATTTCACCCATGACTTACACCTCTAGGAAGTAATGATAGAGACGATGCTGCGAGAAATCCTGGAGTTGAATTCTTGAACTTGTCGGCTACGGTTTGACTCAAGCCAGAGCTGCTTTATTTGTAAAATCATGAAAATAACACTTGTCCTAACATTAAAAAAAAATTGTGATCTGAATCCAGGGTGAGATGTTATAAGTGAATGGACTCTAAAATGCATAAATTTCTATTGTTATATTATTCTTAGATGGCATTTTTATCTGTTGTCAGACCCTGAAGAACATAACTGTATGCAATCCTGAGTCTCCCCTGAAAACCTGATTTTATGTACAAACTTTAGAAGTGTTCATTGATTTGGGGTGAGATCACTAAATTAGGAATCTGCATCTTTCCATTTGTCATCTACATGATCTTGTATGATATATGATGTCTTTTATATAATCCATGATATCTTTGAATGGCATACGCTTTTTGTCATGTTTTTTCTACTATACTCTTTACTTATTATTTGTGTATGTGTGATAGGAATACTTTTAAAAAATCTACCACCTTAGCAAATTTTTAATTATACAATATAATACTATTAATTATGGGCACTATATTGTACAGTATATTTAGGACTTAATCATCTAGTATAACTGAAACAGTATGCTGCTTGATTAATACTTCCCCATTTCCTCCTTCCCCTATCCCTAGTAGATATTTTAGATTCCTTATATAATTGGTATCATATAGTATTTGTTCTTCTGTGTCAAGCTTACTTAATTTAGCATCATGTCTTCTAGGTTCCTCCATGTTATTGCAACTGGCAAAATTTCTTTCTTTTTAAAGGCTGAATAATATTCCATTGTGTATATATACCATATTTCTTTATTTACTCATTTGTCGATGGACATTTAAGTTGCTCCCATGTCTTTACTATTGTGAATAATGTGGCAATAAATATGAGAATGAAAATGTCTTTTATATGTTTAGAATTATTTCTTTGTTCTTTGTTCTATTAAATCATTTAAACCTGGTACACATTCACATATTGCCATCATTTTGTCTTTATCGATCTACTGAAATGAAATAACCCTTTCTGTCTTCTAAGAGGACATGTTCTTGAATAAAAATGAAAGTAGCAATTGATTCCTAATTTTACTTTGGTTTAACTGGATCAGGAGGAATTATTCATTGAAAGACAAACACTTTCAACATGCTAATTATAGTGGAGATGAGGGGCTATTTTTTCACTTCTATAGAGAGTGGATTCATCAAGAATAACATTTTTATATTTTATTCAAGGTAAGTGAACAAAGATTTTTGCCATTACTTTTAATGGCAACAACCACAATTACTTTTGCACCAATCTAATAATTAATTCCATAAGTCTTGTGACTAGGAATCACCCTTTGTTCTGATTTATAAGATAAAAACAGTCTTGGAAACCATGGGTTGGAGATTTGTTTCATCATCTGTGATTACTGAAGACTTTTCTATAATTCCAACCAAGATCATTCTAGGAAACTCTTCTGGAAACTATTTTATTTTGAAGATCTATTTGTTATTATAGCAAGCAATACCCTGTCTAATGCAACTGTGCCTGAAGCAAGAAAGAACTTGTGAACTGAAAACAGGTGATCTCACATGGCTGGAATACTCTGGTGCTCTGTACCTGATGGTAGTAGGATAGCATTTAAGAAGTGTAGCAGAAATTAGTCTGGGAAAGCAGATGGAGGCCAATTCTATTTAAAATTCCCATTTCCCTCCCTCCTCCAGAATATTGAATATGCAAGTGTAAAGATAGCTCTAATCTTGGGCTTGGGCTTGATGTCCTCTTTTTCAATCCTGGCTTGATCATTTCACTAACTACATATCTCTAGGCATTAACATATGTGTACCCTAAACATAACATCTGATACTTGGATACATCTTATAATTGATGCTGTCTTCAAATTGATTCAGCTGGAGAGTAATAATGGCATAGTTGTCACGGCCTATAAACTTTTTAAAAATAATAACTATCTACTTTCAAAGTTTGTAATGTGGACGGCAGAGGCATTAAAGAAAATCTAAATGATGATATTGGAATTTTCTTTTTATTTTCAGAATTTACAGAAGCAGGCATTGGGGAGTTTATGAATCAAACAGTTGAGAAATAATCTCAAAGTGGGATTTTTATAAAATTATCTTAAGAGCACACCCACTACTGGCTTTTGGTTATATCATAATGCATTTTCATGAATACTGCATCTAAAACTCTTAACGACAGAGAAAACGAGTGTCAACTCATGACAAATCTTGACAGAAAAGTAATTAACAATCAGATTCTAAATAGTAATGCATTTTAGTAATACTTTAATTCATTTGAATAATATTTCAATTTTATATGTGTACAATTATGATGGCTGATTAATAAAATCAGTGTTTTTTTTTAAAGCTTTAACTAATAAGAAATTGTATCAGTTTAACTGGCAGTTTTTATTCTTTTTCTCTTGAAGATCTTTCTTAGTATCTCACTTATTTGTGTGTGTGTGTGTGTGTGTGTGTGTGTGTGTGTGTTTTGTAGAAACAGATTTCTTGCTATATTGCCTAGTCTGGTCTTGAACTCCTGGCCTCAATTGATGTTCCCATTTTGGCCTCCAAAAGCACTTGGGACTACAGGTGTGAGACACAGTATCTAATAGTATCTTATTTTTTTAAATAAGAAACAATAATAATATATACCCAAAGGAAAGAATTAATTACTCCATGCAAAATCTGACCTATAGAAAGACGCTAAAATATTTTAAGTGTCCATGGAAATCTATGAACATAGACTGTAGTCTATAATAAAATAATTTGATGATTTAAGTCAATTTAAATGGTCTCCTGCATTATCTAATGTTTATTAATTTAGGATTTTTTAACCGTTAATGACCCAAATTACAGATCCCTTCCCCTGAGGGAGCATTTAGGAAAGTTTAAAAAGAAATGAAGAAAATGATGCAGTCTTAATAAGTACAAATATACACTTAAAGGAAATAAGACTTGGTGCTCCATAGATCAGTAGACTGACTATAGCTAACATTAATTGATTGTACATTTCAAAATGACTAGAAGAGAATAATTTAAATGTTCATAGTATAAAGGAAAGATAAATGCTTCAGGTGATGGATATCCCAACTATCCTGATTCGATTATATGAATTATGAAATTATGACCCATATCTTGAAAATATATACATCAAATATATATCAATAAAAATGCATTAATTTTTCCATTAAAAAATGGAAAATATAGTCTTGATCATCTGAAAGAAACAGCAACATGGAGCAGAGTAAGTTTATTTATTCTACCTGCTGCAAACAGTTCTAATATATATATATAATTTTTTTTAACAGACCTCCTGGTCTAGGCATGAGTGGTAATAACCACCAGCTGCATCACTCTTCCCTTGAGATCCTATTAGTTCTTTTGTGCTTTGACCTTCCCTCTTCTGGCAGTTTTATTGGCCAGTTCTTCTGGGAAACTTGGTGCATTTGTGAAGCAAAAGAAGCATTAAAATATCCTCAAGTCCCACAACTATTTTGTTCGAAATGTAGTGCTTTGTTACCACCGTACTACTTATTAGCCATTATCCATCATGGGTTTGTGAAAACAAGTCATATGCCATTCTAGTTCAGCTTCAAAGTGCAGAGGGATTTCTACAGAAACAGGGATAGGGGAGGGGAGGCCGGGAAGGCTTGTCACATCCTGCTTGGATGCCTATTGACATTTTATTTTCAAGTGACTAGGACAGAGTCATGAATACCAGTCTTTTCAGTTTACTACATTTTTCTTCCCTTTAGATAATAGTGGCTATTATTTTAAGACTAATCAATTTTATTCTATTTACAGATTTAAATAATAAATCAGGTCAGCTTTCAGATTGAGGAAATATGGATACCACTAAATATTCATTGAGAGTGAATGCAGCAGTATGTCTTTGTTAATGTGGTCTTGTGGGTTTAGTTTTGTGACTTATTTAGCTAAATTCAATTGAACTTAATTGATTTAGCAAAGCCAGGCATAAAATATAGAGAAATGGAGTGCCTTTGAGAGAACAAAGCAGTTATGAATTCATAAGTAGAGACAGATAAAAGAATTATAAATGAGACGTAGGATTCAGAACATAAAACTTAAGGAGATAAACATGGAAGAGTTTATAACACTTTTGCCTCAATCAATTTATTCTTATTTCTCTAAAAATATTTAACTTGTGCATCTCAGCAGCAGAGTTACTTTGACCCCTTCCCCCACACTCTGATCTTAATTGCACAGTTTTGCTCTTAAAAGCAGAGCTAATGTTTCGTGATGCTTATCTGGAGGCACCACTGTCTTTAGTACCATTCAAACATTTGTTCTATTCCCAGGAGCAGAATTCTTTATTCATTCAGAAACATATTTTGAATGTCTACTACGTATTAGGTACAGATTGGGTCTGATTAAATACAGGCAAAGGGAGAAAAAGGAAACAATGCTAGTATCTAGAATCCCAGTTTGAGTAACTGATTCTGTGACACAAGATGAGAAAGAAAGGGTGGGAAATACTTCAGGAAGGAGTGTCAAAGAGAATGATTTCTGTTTTGGATATGAAAAATTCGAATTACTTACAGGACACATAAAATAAAATAACATGTAGGCAGTTGGATACCTGGGTACAAAGCTCGAAAAAATTATTTGAGCTTAACATAAACTTTGAAAACATGTAGATTTGAATAAGCACATCTTACTTTGGCAACAGGTGAATACAAAGAAGTGTTCCTGGTGGCAGGAATCTGAGTTACCCCAAGTGACCTACGGTGTATCTGTGAGGGTCTGCAGCAACTTTAGGTCTTGCTTCCCTGGAGGAAAGAATTCCACGGAGGGGCACTTGATGGTCTCTTTTTGAATCCTGGCTTGACCATTTCACTAACTACATATCTCTAGGGATTAACGTATGTGCACACTGGGCATAACATCTGGTATTTGGATACATCTTATAATTGATTCTGTCTTCAAATTGATGTCGGCTGGAGAGTAATAATGGAATAATTGTCACTGCCAATACATTTTTTAAAAATAATAACTATCCAGGTTCAAAGTTTGTGATGTGGAGGGCAGAGACATTGTAGAAAATCTGAATGATGACACTGGAATTTTCTGTTCATTTTCAGAATGTGCAATGGCAGGCATTGGGGAGTTTATGAGTCAAACAGTTGAGCAAAAATCCCACTTTGGGATGCAGAATAGAGACTGAGGCAAGTTCCAGAGCAGGACTGGAAGGCTTTAGAACAGAAAAGAAAGGAAAGTTCTCTTGGAAGAGATCCAAGTGTGCACCAAGGTCCAAGAGATAAAAAAGAGAGAGAAGGTCAAGTACCCTGTTTAACCATGATCTTATGAGAGGTGCATCTCTTTTCCATAGTTCTTCCCTTAGGGTGGGCTGCCCACATGCTTACTTGGGAAGTAAGCACCAGCAGTGTGCTTAGGGAGTTACACGCATGCCATTTTAAGGCTGTCTTCCTTTTTTTTGGTGGAGTGTGCTCGGAAGATCATATGTCACCATTTTTGTCTCTTAATGTGTGCGCCCGGGAAGTTGGTTTCCTAGGGAGGTGTGTTTGTGGGGGGTCTCAGTGTCTACCTTTAATGAACATTTAATGTTAACAGGTGTGGACCATCAGGAAATGGACTTTCCCTGGCTGCCTAAATTGCTGGCTGCCAATTTGTTACTTTCAGAGAGCAATGCAATAATTGCCAAACCATCACTGGACGTTTCTAGTGAGTGGGGGAGAGCCCTCCCTGCCCTGCTTATGTCTATCTACCTGTAACACAAATACCTACTGTGGTTTTGGTGGTGGTGGTATTGTTGGTGAAAATAATTATTTAGTGGCACTTATTTTTAGTCAGGTTTGCTGAAGCATAATTTACATACAATATGAGTCACTCAGTTTAGGCATACTGTTCTATTTAATTTGAAAAAAATTCATATAGTTGTGTCATTACCACTGGAGTCAATATATAGGGGATTTCTATCACCTCAAAAAGTTTTATGTGTCTCTGTGTAATGAATCTTTTTCTCCCAACCCTACTCTCTGGGTCACATCTAAACTTTCACCTTTTCCTAGAATTTTATATTTTACACAATGTTTTATACATCAATATAATCATACATCATGTAACATTTTGAGAGATTTTTATTCACACCATATAATATCACAGATTCATTCATCTCATGTTTATCAATGATTTGTTCCTTTTTATTGGTGAGTAGGATTCCACTGTAAACCTGTATAACATTTTGCTTACTCATTAAAAATTTGTTGGACCTAGGGAGCTGTTTCCAGTGTTGGATGATCATAAATACTACTGCTATGGATATTCAAATACAGGTTATCGTGTGGATATATGTTTTTGGTTCTTTCTTTTGATTAAGTACTTAGGAATGTGATTACTGGGTTTTATAGTAAGTATATGTATACACACATATTTTTACATCATAAGAAACTGCCAAAATATTTTTTCAAACCAGCTGTGCCATTTTGCATTCCTACCAGTAATGTATGAGCATTCCTTTTACCCTGAATATTCTTGTCATTACATGGTATTGCCAGGTTTTTTTCCCCAATTAATTCTAAGAGTTGCGAAGTGATTTCCTATAGTGATTTGAATTCACGTTTCACTAATTGCATCCTGCATTTTATTGTGTACTTACTTGCCATTGTGATATTTTCTTTATTGGAATACCTGCTCAAAATGTTTCTCCATTTTTAAACATTGGATTGTTTTCTTATTGTTGAATTTTAAAACTGCATTACATATTCTGTATGCCAAGTGTGTAGTTTGTATTTTTTTCTTAACTGTATTTTTTGAAGAGCAGAAAAATTTTAATTTTGATGAAGTCAAATTGATCAAATTTTTTATTCATGAATTTGTATTAAATCTAAAAAATCATGGCCTAAACCAAGTCACAAAGGTTTTGTTATTGTTATTTTTGTATTTTTGTTATTTCCTATGTTTTATTCTAAAAGTTTATAGTTTTTGCTTTTGTATTTAGGTCACTCATTTTGATTAAAGTTTTTATATGGTGCAAGATATTGGTTGAGATGTTTTTGGCTTTTGGTTTTGGGTATTGTATTAGTCTATTTTCACACTGCTGATAAAGACACACTCAAAACTTATAGAGAAAAAGAGCTTTAATGGTCTCACAATTCCACGTGGCTCGGGAGGTCTCACAATCATGGCAGAAGGTGAAAAGAACATCTTACAGGAAGGTGAAAAGAACATCGTGGCAGGAGGAATGAAAGCCAAGCAAAAGGGGAAATCTTTTATAAAACCGTCAGCTCATGTGAGACTTATTCATTGCCACAAGAACAGTGTGGGGGAGGCCACCACCATGATTCAATCATCTCTCACTGGGTCCCTCCCACAATGCCTGAGGACTATGAAAACTACAATTCAAGATGAGATTTGGGTGGGGACACAGTCAAACAATATCATTACTCTCCTGGTCACTCTCTCCCATATCCTCACATTTCAAGACCAATCACGCCTTCCCAACAGTCCCCCAAAGTCTTAACTCATTTCAGCATTAACTCAAAAGTCCACAGTCCAAAGTCTCATCTGAGACCAGTCAAGTCCCTTCCACCTATGAGCCTGTAAAATCAAAAGCAAATTGATTTGCTTACTTTATATCTAGTTACTTCCTAGATACAATAGAGGTAGGCATTGAGTAAATATAGCTGTTCCAAAGGCAAGAAATTGGCCAAAACAATGGGGCTACAGAGCCCATGCAAGTCTGAAATCCAGCAGAGCTGTGAAATCTTAAAGCTCCAAAGTGATCACCTTTGACTCCATGTCTCACATTAGGTCACACTGATGCAAGAGGTGGGGTCCCATGGCCTTGGGTAGCTAGGCCCTGTGGCTACGCAGGGTACAGCCCCCCTCCTGGATGCTTTCATGAGCTGGTATTGGGTTTCTGCAGCTTTTCTAGGTGCATGGTGCAAGCTGTCAGTGGATCTACTATTCTGGGGTCTGGAGAAAATTGGCCCTCTTCTCACAGCTCTGATAGGTGGTGCCCCAGTAGGGACTCTGTGTGGGGGATCCAATCTTACGTTTCTCTTCTGCACTGCCCTACCAGAGGTTCTCCATTAGGGCCCCAACCCTGGAGCGAACTTCAGCCTGGATATCCAGGCATTTCCATACATCATCTCAAATCTAGGCAGAGGTTCCTAAACTCCCATTCTTGACTTCTGTACACTCAGAGGCTCAACATCATAAGGAAGCTGTCAAGGCTTAAGGCTTGCACCCTCTGTAGCCATGGCCTGAGCTGTACCTTGATCCCTCTTAGCCAAGGCTGAAACAGGTGGGTTGCTGGCATGAGTCCCTAGGCTGCGTACAGCAGTAGGGCTGTGGACCTGGCCCACAGAACCATTGTTTCTACTAGGCCTTCTGGCCTGTGATGGGAAGGGCTGCTGCAAAGGTCTCTGACATTCCCTGGAGACATTTTCCCCATTGTCTTGGTGATTAACATTTGGCTCCTCATTGCTCATGCAAATTTCTGCAGCTGGCTTGAATTTCCCACCAGAAAATGGGGTTTTCTTTTTTTATCATATCTTCAGGCTGCAAATTTTCCAAACTTTTATGCTCTGCTTCCTCTCAAATGCTTTGACACCTAGGGTTTTCTTCTGCAGATATTTTAAATCATCTCTCTCTAATTCAAAGTTCCACAGATCTCTAGGGCAGGGGCAAAATGCTGCCACTCTCTTTGCATAGCAGGAGTGATCTTTACTCCAGTTCCCCACAAGTTTCTCATCTCCATCTAAGACCATCTCAGCCTGGACCTTATGTCAGTATTACAATCAGCATTTTGGTCAAAGCCATTAAAGACTCTGGGAAGTTCCTAACTTTCTCACATCTTTTTGTTTTCTGAGCCTTCCAAGTCTCTAGGAAGTTCCAAAGTTTCCCACATTTTTCTGTCTTCTTCTGAGTTCTCCAAACTGTTCTAACCTCTGCCTGTTATCCAGTTCCAAAGTCACTTTCACATTTTCAGGTATCTTTACGGCAGTGCCCCATTACCTGATACCAATTTGTTGTATTAGTCTGTTTTCATGCTGCTGATAAAGACATATCTGAGACTGGGAACTTCATAAAGAAAAACAGATTTCATGAACTCACAGTTCCACATGACTGGGGAGGTCTCACAATCATGGTGGAAGGTGAAAGCCATGTCTTATTTGACAGCAGTAAGGATAAGGGCCAAGGAAAAGGGGAAATTCTTATAAAACCATCAGATTTCATGAGACTCATTCAGTACCATGAGAATAGTATGAGGAAAACAACCTCCATGATTCAATTATCTCACTCAGGGTTTCTCCCGTAATGTGTGGGAATTATGGGTGCTACAATTCAACATGAGATTTAGGTGGGGGGGAAATAGTCAAACCATATCACGTATCTTTTTAAAAATGTGCTTATTTTGAATATATATGTGTAATTGATTCTGTCATAAGACTATTTCCTCCACATTGAATGGTCTTGGAATCTTTATTGAAAATCAATTGACTATAGATGTAAGAATTTATTTCTAGATTCTCTATTCTATTCCTTATGTCAGTAGTATGCTGTCTTGACTGCTGTGGCTTTACAGTAAGTTTTAAAATTGAAATGTAGGATTCTTTCAAATTTGTTCTTTTTTTCCTCATTTTTTTTGGCTGTTCAGGGTTTGATGGATTTTCAAATTAATTTTAGAATTAGCTCATCCATATTTGCAAAGAAAAAGAAGTTAGAATTTTGATAGGGATTGTATTTACTCTCTAGATCAATTTGGTAAATATAGTGCCTTTAACAATATTGTTTTCCAAATCATGAACATGGAATATCTTTCATTTATTTAGATCTTTAATTTATTTGAATAATGTTTTATAGCTCTCAGGAAACAAGTCTTTTTTTTGTTTGTTAATTTTATTCTTAAGTATTTTATTCCCTTTGATGTTATTTTAAATGGACTCATATTGTTAGTTTTATTTTCACATTGTTCAATGCTCCTATATGGGCACGCAACTAATTTTGCATGTTGATCTTGAATCTTGTAACTTTGCTGAAATCATTTATTAGCTTTAATATTAATAGTTGTATGTGGGGTGTGTGTGTGTATTTGTGTGTGCGTGTATGTGTATGTGTGAGTGTGTGTGTGTGTGTGTGTGTATTCTTATGGTCATGTCATCTACAAATACTTTTGCTTCTTCCTTTCTAATCTGGACTTGGCTAGAATATGCAGTACAATATTGCATAGAAGGGGCAATAGCAGATATCTGTCTTGTTCTTGATCTCAGCTGAAAAGCTTTCATTATTTCACCATTGCCTATAATGTTATCTGTGAGGTTTTTTTTTTTTTTTTTTGCAGATGTCTTTTTATCAGATTCAGGAAGTTTCTTTCTAATCTTCGTTTGTTGTATTTGATAATGAATACATGTTGAATCTTGTCAAATGCTTTTTTGCATCTATTGAAGTATTTTTCCTTTATTCACTTAATATGTATATAAAATTGATTAATTTTATATGTGGAAACAAGTATGTATTGCTGTGATAAATCCCATTTGGTAATGATGTATAATTCTTTCTCTGTGATGCTGGTTTGAATTTGCCAGATGTGCAGGCAATGATTTTCCATCAAATTTGGAAAGTTTGGGTAATTTCTTCAAATATTTTTTTTTCTTTCTCTCCCCTTTCCTTCTGGGATTCTTTTTATGTGCATGTTGATATGCTTAATGGTATCTCATCAAACTCTCTGAGGCTCTGTTCATTTTCTCCATTATATTTTCTCTCTTATACTGAATAATCTTGTTTGACCTATCTTCAGTTTGCTGATTCTTTCTTCTACCTGCTCAAATGTGCTATTGAAGTACTTATTAAATTTTTGATTTCAGTTATTATACTTTACAGGTTTAAACTCTATATTTTCTTTACTTAAACTATTTCTATATCTTTATTGTGATTCTCTATTTGGTAAGATATGATTCAAATACTTCCTTTTAACCCTTTAAACTTGACTTTCTTTAGCTTTTTGGACATATTTAAAATAGCTGTTTTAAAGTATTTGTCTGGAAATTCCTATATCTGGGTTTCCTCAAGAATAGTTTTTATTGATGGCTTTTATTCATCTGTATATGAGATATACTTTCTTGTTACTTTGCACACTTCTTAATTTTTCTCTTGAAAACTGAAAATTTAAAACGTTATATTGTGGCCGCTCTGGAAATTAGACACATACTTGTTGCTTTACTGTTGTTGCTGGTCCATGTAATTGTTTTTGCTTATTTGTTTAGTGACTCTTCTGAACTAATTCTTTAAAGTTTGTAGTCTTCATTGTGGTACTCACTGAAGTATGTTCCATTAGCTTAGCGATCAGCTGATGTTTGGACAGGATTTTCTTAAACACCTGGAATCAAAAAAAAAAAATCTAGTCTTTGCTTGGGAGTTCTCTATGTGTGTTGGGATATATCTTGTTAGTCCTTTATTTGCCTCATTTGTTATCCATTATTTCTGAAAGCAGTGTCTAAAACATTATTCTCTAAATGTTTTTGACAAATACCCATGAAAGCAGCTTTAGCACTGACCTGGTTATGAGAAAGCTGAAACATTGTTAAGAATTTGAGTTGGCCTTCTAAGGAGTGACTAAACTGGTAAAAAAAAAAATATTTACAAACATTCACACATGAGATCTGTTGGCTCCCTCTAGTATTGGAAATGTGAGCTCTTATTTCCACAGCTACTGCTGAACTAGGGAATAGATGATGAAAGTGGGTTAAGTTAAAACACTGAACAGCTCACTTTGTTTACTGACATTCAGCTGTTTTCCTTGAATAAGTACTCCCTAGTTTATAGCAAATCTTTGGTTAATATCCAGATCTCCAAAAAAGAAAAAAAGAGATGATTACAATCATTTGGCCAGTGTTTTCAGTGCTTATATAAAGGAGTAAAGTTATACATTTCTTATTCCTCCATTTTTTTGTGATATCAACCATTCTACTCCAAAATGAATTTTTATATGCAGCATATATTTGGGGTATACTATTTTATTCAATCTGGAAAACTCTGATTTTAATTGGGATGCTAAATCATTTTTATTTATTTATTTATTGAGACAGAGTCTCACTCTGTTGCCCAAGCCAGAGTTCAGTGGCATAATCATAACTCACCACAACCTTAAACTTCTCAAACAATCCTCTCACCTTAGCCTTCCAAGTAGCTAAGACAACAGTTGCACGTTATCATGTCCAGCTAATTTTTAATTTTTCTAGAGACAGGGGCTTGCTATGCTGCCCAAGCTGGTCTCAAACTTCTGGCCACAAGTGATCTACCTGCCTCAGCCTCCCAAATTTCTGGGATACAGGCATGAGCCACTGCACCTGGCCATATATTCAATGTGATTATTGCTATTACAGTATTTAAGTCTCTTTGTTACAGTTTGTTTCTACTAGTCCTATCTGTTCTTAATTCTTTTTTTTTTGTTGTTCTTTTCAATCGTGTTGTCAGAACTTTGTATCCTTCATGAGTTTCTGTCCAAGTGTCTTATTAATTACTCTTTTCTGCTTTTCGGCCTCAAATTACATGGTATTAGGCTGTTTGATATTGTCCCACAGTTTAAAAATAATTTTCCCCAATATTTTCCTCATGTGTTTTAGTGTTTATAATTTCAGTCTATATGTCTTCAAGTCTACTTTAGTGTTGGCATTATGAATGTTAATTATGCTATTTCCATTTAACTCTTTCTTATAGCTTCCTTCTCTGCCAAAATACCCATGCCTTCATACATGTTGTCAACCTTTTACACTAAATATTTTTACATTAATTAAACTTATTTTAAATGCCTCTCTAAAGGTTCCAACGTCTTGGCACACTCAGAATCTCAATTGTCTTTGTCCGGCTACAGTCTTAGGTAAGTCCCATGCACCTGGGTTTAAATTTTTGCAGCATTCATCCCTTTTCTTCATAGATCATTCAAATGTTGCCTTGTGTCTATGTTACAGGTTACATGCCACAGATTTCTCTTTCCTTGCTCCAGTGGTTAGTCATTTCTATTAGTATAAGTCTAGAATCTTGACTTCAACAGTTTTTCTTTTCCCTCTCCTAGTGATAGGCAGTTTTTCCTCAGGCTTTTTACTAACAGAAGGTACTCTTTATGCCTGCAGGACAAGGTGATTTGGTGTACCTCTTCCAGTGGATTAAGTCTAATGCTCTGCATAAAAATACGTCTTAACAGCAGGTGGGGATTTGTGCCATTCTCGCAGCTGGGGGATTATTTTCTAGACTCACCCTGCCTCCAAGATGGCCCATAATCATTGCTGGAAGTTCATGCATATGAATTTGATAGTAACTGTGTGTTTCTCTTGTGTCAAAGGCTCCCCACAGGCTCTGGAAAAACGGTTTCTCCTGAGGGAAGGATTTTGTAAGAAGAATAGAATGCTCTAGTGTATTTCAAAATGGTTACTTTTCTCCTCTTCTTCCTGGAAGCACAGAGGAATTTTTCTCGAGTACTATCTCTGAGATCCTGGTGGAGCTCCTAGAGGTAAACTCACAGAAGTGGGGGGTCCTTCTATGACCACATTCTAAAATCCCCATGGAGTTTTATTTGTCCAAATGGAGCTTCCAGAAATAGCCCAATTACAGTTCAGGTTTTCTGATCTCAGCACTGTTTCTCATGCAGGTTTCTGATTTTGGATTTCTATACAGGAAAATTGTCATTTCCTATGACATCAGTTCTGTGATGTATTTAAAATTGTGATTGTGATCTAGTTTGTACAGCTTTTCCCTCGTTGTTAGGACTAAATCATGACTTCCAATCTCCTTTGCCACATCAGACGCCAGAACTCTTATTTCTTTCTAATGACAAAGTACAATGGCCTGAAAGACCATTCAGTTTTTCTACTGGAAGCCTAGTACTTGTGAAATTTCCACATCTCTGAGTACTTCTGGAATCTTCAGGTAATGTTTACATGTTTCAAAAATCTGCTATCTCAGTTCTACTTTTTATTCTCTCACTTTATGTTCCATACAGTCATTTTCAGCTCTATCTATTGGACAGTGCTGTAATATATTTCTTTATACTTCAAAAGCAACATTCCTTAGGCTGCTCTTCTCCTTCTAAGTACTATTTTCTTAAACATAGCACATATAATTTTCTTAATGTCTTAAGTGATAAAAGAAATTATACTTTTTCTTTTTTGTATGTGGATGTATGTGTCAAAATTACACTTTAAATAATAATGTATTATGATTCAGTGTATTAGGCAGTTCTTACGCTACTATAAAGAACTGTCCAAGATTGGGTAATTGGTTAAAAAAAAGAGGTTTAATAAAATTGACTCACAGTTCCACATGGCTGGGAAAGTCTCAGCAAACTTACAATCATGGCAGAGGTGAAGGGGAAGCAAGGCATGTCTTACATGGCAGCAACAGGGAATGGGAGGAAGTTCCACACTTTCAAACCATCAAATCTTGTGAGAATTCACTCATTATCATGAGAACAGCAAAGGGGAATTCTGTTCCTATGATCCAATCACCTCCCACCAGGTCCCTTCCTCAATAGGTAGGGATTAACATTCCACATAAGCTTTGGGTAGGGACACAAAGGTAAACCATATCTTTGAGGGATAAGATAAGTGAATCATTGAATTGCAAATAAATAATAAGTGTCAGAAAACGTAGCCATTTTCATTGCCCAAAGACCATAAAAATCAGTCTCATTGTCTGTGAGTCTTGGGTAACATGACTCCCAGATCCTATACTATGTCCCAGAGCCATCTCATCTTTTTCCAAGTGAAGGATCTACATGCATTTTGCTATATTCAAATTTCAAGTTACCTTTAGAGATTTTGTATTTCTCAAGATTCTCCAGAGACACATAACCATCAAGATGTAGATAGATAAATAGACACATTTATTTTAAGAAATTAGCTCGCATGATTGCGGAGCCTGGAAGGTTCAAAATTTGCAGATTAGGCCTGCAGGCTAGAGACCCAAGAAAGAGTTGCAGTTTGAGTCTGAAGGCAATCTGCTGACAGAATTCCCTGTTATTTTGCCGAGTTCAGCCTTTTTTCTATTAAGGCTTTCAACTAATTGAATATGGCCCACCCACATTCTGAAGGAGAATGTACTTTACTTAAAAAGTCTACTGCTTTAAATGTTAATTTTATTTAAAAAAAATACTTCACAGAAATATTGAGAATAATGTTTAACCAAACATCTGGGTACTATGTACTTGTCAAGTTAACACATAAAATGAACCATTATAGGTTCCAATTAAGAATGTTTTCCTTTCATTTGTGTCAACTACACATTCTACAGCATTATTTCCTGATCATGCTGCAAGACAGCAAATCTGCCCCTTACCAATTCCTAGAAAGCCCAAGATCTTCCCAACCCTCATCAACTTTGTGTAGTTTGTTCTCTTCCTGACATGATATGTTCCTTGTATCCCTGCCTGTGTGGTTTCTTCTTGAGGCCTCAGCTTATGTCTGCCTGCCAGGCTTGTTTTTCCTGACCATGTTCCTCTATTGGATCATCTGGTTTATTATTTCAGTTTTTATTTGTATCATTGATATGGTTTGGTTCTGTGTTCCCAACCAAATCTCACCTTGAATTGCCATTCCCATAACTCCCATGTGTAGTGGGAGGGACCAAGCAGAATTAATTGAATCATGGAGACATTTTCCTCCATCCCGTTCTTGTGATAGTGAATTAATTCTCACATCTGGTGGTTTCACAAGGGGCTTCCTCCTTCACTGGACACTCATTCTTCTCCCTCCTCACACAATGTGAGATATCCCTTGCTCTTCTGCCATGATAGTGAGGCTTCTGTATTCATGTGGAACTGTGAGTCAATTATACCTCTTTCCTTTATTAATTACTCAGTCTGGGATATGCCTTTATTTGCAGTGCAAGAACAGACTAAATGTAATTATTTTTCTCTATTTTGTTTATTATCTTACTCCTTTAACTATATTTAAGCTCCTTTAGGGTAGATCCCCTGTTTTCTTTGCTCAAAATGCTGTTTATGCTTCTTTCTATGCCTGGTGAAAATAATTGATTAAAAAAAACATTTTTAAATAATGACTAAATTCATTAACACTAATCTTTCTATACTCCCTCAAGATGTGTTTGCTTGCTTTCAAAGACATAAAATCTTCCCTGAATAGGCCTTTGGGAGGCTCCATAGCCTAGGGAAGTTTCATGATATGACTCCACAAGAGACAGTCCATTATCTTGAAATGGTGTAGTGGATTGCAGGAGATAATACAAAGACTATAATATAAGTGTGTGTGTAAGTGTGTGTCCAAATTAGACTTTAAATAAGAATTTATAAATTATCTCAAGATCTCTCTCTAAGCTTAGAGCAGTTTATTTACAATTTCCAACTTTTCTCTGGCATTTTGTTGTAATTCCTATATGGTTCTAAAGATTCTTGCCACTGTGTAGCTAAATGCAATTTAAAAATTTTAGAACAGTCTTCCCTTTTTTTACAGGAGGTTTTCTGCCTTTTTAATGGGGAGACAGAATAGCTCAAAGATAGCAGCATCTGGTCTTGGTTCAAATTATGGCAGTAAATTTACAAGCTGTACACCATTGAAGGGAATATTTAATCTCTCCACACTGTCACCTACAAAATGAAAGCAAAGCTAATGTTGTTTATTTAATTGTGATATCTTACGGATTGAAATATTCTCAAATAATTTCTGTTGTTATTATTTTATAAATATTACCTTTCTTAGAATTTTGTCATATTTGAATCAAAATTCTCTCCAAGGATTACATTCTGATCTTCTTCCATTAGAAAAAAATGTCTTTTTTGTGTTTGCTCAAGAAATTTAGCCATGAGATGATTCTGTTTGTGTTTTCTTGTAGAATGTTTTAGTCTGTGAATTTTCCATCGATAGTGTTCAAATTCAATAATTCTTTTCATTTACTTATTTATTTATTAGGGTACAGGTTCATATCTGTTTCCCAGTCTGGAGTGCAGTGGCACAATTGTAGCTCACCACAGCCTCAACCTTCTGGGCTCCAGGGATCCTTCTGCCTCAGCCTCCCAAGTAGCTGGGACAAGAGGTTGGTGCCACCAAGCCCAGCTAATTTTAAATTTTTGTGGAGACAGGACCTCACCATGTTGCACAGGCTTGTCTAAACACTTGGCCTCAAGTTATCTTCCTCCCTCAGCCTTTCAAAGTGTTGTGATTACAGACATGAGCCATTGAGCCTGGCAATTTTTCTTTATGTTTATGCAGCAATTTCTGAAATATGGGAAACATTCATTAAATATGTCTTGAATAGCAGATGCTAGATTATTGGATATGCTACTTTTTTTCAAAAGTTAATCTGGAAAAAGAAAAATAGACATAAGTTTTTTCTTTCTATACATTAGAGTTTCCAAATTTTACTATGCATAACAAACACTGACACGGTTTTGAAAAGACTCCTGGGCTCCTCCATCTGACACCAGCTGAACCTGAAAGTTTTAAATAAATCTAGAGCAAGCAGTCCTCAGACCTGCTCTTTAATAAACACTGCATTAGACTGTTTCTTGTTAATTTTCAGTCAAACAGAAGGAAGAGAATGAGGCACATTCTAAATTAATTAAGAGAAAGCACAGACAAGTTATTACATTTATCTCTTCATAAGCTCAACAACAGCATGAATAGCATGTTGTGTAATGATTGAATCTGGAATAATACCACATGTACCTAATGGAACAATGGTAATTAAAATACGTGCTTAAAATTTTTCAGTTACAGAGGTAGTAGACTCACATTTTCTTAAAAGGAAGTCTGAACAGAATGATCTATAGTGATTCTCGAAGGCTGGAATAGGCTATTCCTAGTGGAACTCACATACAATTTGGGTCTGAAAAGGATTTTACAACTACATTATGTCTTTTTAGATTATTTTAGGTTGATCAAGTCAGAAGTTAACAAATGTAATGCTAAACAACCACTGAAGTGGATGAAAAGAGGAAAAATACTTCGCTTGTAATATGCATAATATCTGTCCATGTTGAATCAAATTACAAATATTTTAGTCTCTCCCATAATTATTACATCTTTTCATCTTAAATCTCAACTCTTATTTTTATAAAAAATCAAGGATTTTAAAAGCAAATAATTCCATTGAATTCATAGTAAAAAGTGAGAAGAATCATAACTGTTCAAACCACCAAAATCATTTTCTAATATCAGAGAATATGCTTTAATTTCAATAATTACTGGTTTGATGACTCACATTTCATCATATTTTAAAATTTGTCAAAACCCCATATTATTAAAACAATTAACTTTTTATTCAAAACTCAAATTTGAAAATTCTCCCTCTCTCTCATTTCTCTCCCCCCCCCCCCCACACACATACACACACATATTCAAAAACAATCAGCCCTAGTAATAAGGGCAGTGCTTTTGCATTATTTTGAAAAGAGGAATTTCCTATATGTTTTAGTAAACTAACCTCGTAGCTCCAAAGCTAAAAATATTCTTTTAATCATTTAAAAATGAAATCAGTAAAAATACAGTTAGATCAAAAAACAAGATAAGTAATCGTTTAAATGAATTCATGATATCTTAATTTATAGTTTAAGAAATTGAAGGCTAAAGAACTTTTGATGAATATCCCGAAGTCATACTAATCTGATTGGTGGAATAAAGGCTTGAATCTATGACCTCTTCCTAGTTCAGTATTTGCTTTGAAAGAATTTTCTGCCTCTGTCAAGTAACTTGGCAGCTTAAGGAGTGATTGATGGGGACATGGAAACATGTTTGTGTATCTGGGGGATTTCTTTATTTTACTTTTCTCGTTAATAGACTGCATTTCTTAGACATTTTAGGTTTCCAGAAAAACTGAAGAGAGTACAGAAGACTGCTATATACTCTCTCTCCCCCAGGTCTATAATTTCATTTATTATTAATAGCTTTCATTGATGTACACTTATTACAATTGATGAACCAATATGGATCCCTGTCTTAGCTCAGGCTGCCATAAACTAGGTGGCTTAAACAGAAATTAATCTTCTCACAGTTTTGAAGGCTGGAAGTTTCAAAGTTCAGGTTGTCAGTACGACTTGATTTGGGTGGGGGGTGTCTTCCTGGCTTAAAGGTGGTGTTCTTTTCACTGTTTGCTCATGTGTCTTGAGGTACGCTCATGGAAAGAGAGAGAGAGAGAGAGAGAGAGAGAGAGAATCTTCTTATAAGTTATATGCCTGTGTGTGTATGTGTGTGTGTGCATTTGTACATGTGTGTGTAGAAAGAAAGAGAGAGAGAGATCTTCTTATAAGGTCACCAATCCAATGGGCTTAGGAGCCTACCTTCTGGCCTCATTTAATATTGATAACTTCTTAAAAACCTTCCTAAAAACGGTATCTTCAAATAGTATCAGTGTCTTCAAATAACACATTCAATGTTAGGGCCTTAAAAACGGTATTTTCAAATAACACCTTCTGTGTTAGGGCCTTAACATACCAATGACAGGAGATCAATGTAATACATAGCATTGCATTAGTGTTAAGTAATACCCATAGTTTACATTAGGTTTACTCTTTGTGCTATACAGTTCTATGTGTTTTGTCAAGTGCATAATGTCATATATCCCCCATAACAATTCCATATAGAAAAAAGTCACTGCCCTAAAAATCTACTGATTTTCACTGCCTATATGGTTTTGCCTTTTCCATAATGTCATATAGTTGGGATCATGCATTATGTAGACTTTTCAAACTGGCTTCATTCACTTAACTATGTGAATTTAAGTTTTTTTCCAGCTCTTTTTCTGGCTTGACAGCTCACTTTTTGTTTGTTTGTTTTTGTTTTCATTTGAGATGGAGTCTCACTCTATCACCCAGGCTGGAACGCAGTAGCACCATCTTGGCTTACTGCAACCTCCACCTCCTGACTTTAAGCAATTATTCTGCCTCAGGTTCACCACTCATTGGGATTATAGGTGTCCACCACCACACCTGGCTAATTTTTTGTATTTTTAGTAACAACAAGGTCTGACCATGTTAGCCAGGCTGGTGTTGAACTTCTGACCTCTGATGATCCACCTGCCTCAGCCTCCCAGAGTGCTGGGATTGAAAACATGAGCACTGTGCCTGGCCAGCTCACTTCTTTTTTTAATCACTGAATAATATTCTACTGTATGGAGGCACCACAGCTTGTTTATCCATCCAGCTATTTAACAACATCTTTGTTGCTTTCATTTTTTACAATTAAGACTAAAGCTGCTATGATCATCCATGTGTAGATTTTTTGGTGGACAATATAGTGTTTAACACATTTGGATAAATTCCTAGGAGTTTGATTGCAGGATATTTACCAAGAAGATGGTGTTTAGCTTTCTAAGAAACTGCCAAACTGTTTTTCAATGTGGTTGTACAACTTTGCATTCTGACCAAAAATGAATGGGAGTTCAGCAATACCCTATCCTTGGCAATATTTTATGTTGTCAGTGTTTTGGATTTAACCATTTTAATGAATGTGTCATTTTATCTCATGGTTGTTTTACTTTGCAAGTTCCAATGACATAAGATGTTCATTATGTTTTCATATACTTGTTTGCCATTTGGATTTCTTATTTGGTGAGATATCTGTTCAGCTCTGTTTTCCACTGTTCTTCAGTTTCATAAAATTAAATTTCAGAAAACCAGATATGCAAGCAGATGAACTAAAGTAAGATTATTACTGTTACAAAAGAGTGTTTGCTGTACAAAAAATATTTGCCATAGTGATGCCTTAGTAAAGAGTTTTAGAATGTTCTTAATATTGCCTGATTTGTATGTTTAAAACATATATCAGTAGCACAAAAGACAATATAACTGTATTAAAATGTAGATAAAATGATCAGAAAATGCATTATTTCCGTCTATAGTCTCCAAGGAAAACATGGTTAGTAATTATACTTTTGTTATTTGATATTCGAGTGTAATCCTACATTTTGTATTTATACAGAACATCACTTTTACTGACTATTCTCCTCTGGACTGGGCATATCCCTGTTGGAAAGTATGGAGGAAAGATGCAAGTCTTACATTCAAGCTTACCCTCAGTGACAAAGGACTTTTTTATGTAAAATTTTATGATCAGTGAAGATCACATCTTAAGGCACAACAAGCAGCAAGTTTAGAAATGAGAGACAAATGAAATAACTTCTCTTTCAAGACCGTTTCTAGGAAGCATTAAAAAAAAAAAACAAAGAACTGAATATTGAATATACAATCAGAAAAACAAATTTGGGTCTTGCTATAAACTAACTATATAACTATGTTTAACTTACTTTGATATTTTGACTACCATTCCCTTATCAGTTAAATTAGCAGATTATGTTCAAAACTTTCTAACGTTTTACTACCTGATAGTCTGACAGTCTAAGTTCTCTGAAAGATGCCCCCATATATAAGTTGAATATTGTACTCATGCACTGGAGAAAAAAAAATTGAAAATGTCAAAACTATGTATTTCTTAACATATAAGTTTTTTAATATTATAATTTTAAAGCGTTTTAAAATTTAATGAAAATTTAATATCACTTTTTATGAGAAAAGAAAGTATAAAGATCAAGGAAAATGAAATCATAAAATACATAATTATGATGGAATTATAAGCAAGGTAACCAGTGAATGTTCTGAATACGGACATGTTTGTTTTGCATTGCTATAAAGAAATACCTGGGGCTGGATAATCTGTAAAGCAAACAGGTTTGTCCAGCTTACAGTTTTGCAGGCTATACATGAAGTGTGCTGCTGGCATCTTCTTGGCTTCTGGTGAAGCACTCAGGAAGATTTTACTCATAGTGGAAGGCAAGGGGAACTGCAATGTCACATGGCAACAGAGGGAGCAAGAGTGTTGAGAGGTGCCACACTTGTAAACAACTGATTGTTCAGGGAACTAATAGTGTGAGAAATCACTCATTACTATAGGGAATACATCCAGCCATTCATGAAGGATCTGCCCCTGTGATGCAAACACCTCCCACTAGGCCCCACTCCAACACTGGGGGCTCACATTTCGACAATAGATTTTCAAGTGACAAATATCCAAATTACATTGACTGATAAAATGACTTTTCAAATGCACACATACACATATAAAAATAAATGTGTGCATCAAAATTGTCCAGCTCAATACATTGCATCAAAAATGAACATGTCCATTAAACAACAATCCACACTCAAAACACCAACACCTGATTATTTGAGTTTATGATTATAGATTAGTTTGGAAGCTTTTGAATTCTGTATAAATGGGATTAAATGTTAAGTTCCCCCTTTTTTGTTTGGCCTTTTTTACTCATTGTATTTATTTTGGTTTGTTCATGTTGCTTTAACAAAGTGCCTGAGCCTGGATAATTTACAAAGAACAGAAATTTGTGTTCTCAGAGGTCTGGAGGCTGGGAAGTTCAAGATCAAGTCACCAGTCCATTGAGGGCCCAGTCTCTCTGCACTCAGGATGGAACTTCGTTGCTGTGCCGGTTGTGAGGAATCCTGTGCATTACACAGTGAAAGGGACAACAGGAACAAATAGGTGTGAACTCCTTCCTTCAAGCCCTTTTATAATGCACCTAATGTCCTTCATGAGGACAGATGTCTTATAACTCAATTACCTCCTGAAGGCCTCATCTCTTAATACCATTGCATTGCGGATTAAGTTTCAAAATAAATTTTAGTGGGGACAAAAACATTAAAACCATAGGAATGCTTGTGAGATTCAAGCAAGACATTGTATGCCTATAGTTTGTTCATTTTTATTGCGGTAAAGTAATCCACTGTAGGATACTGTATATAATAGCATTGCCTATCTGTTTTACTATTAAAGAAATTAATTTGACTATCATGAGCAATGCTGTTATTAGTGTTTAAGTTCATGATTTTGTGCACATTTCTGCTGAGCATGTTCCCTGGAATAAAATTACTGGATCACATGATGTGCCTATGTTCAGGTTTGTTAATTAATGCCAATGAGGTTACTCAAGTGGTTGTGCCTAGTGACAGGTGTAACTTTCTGTTGCTGCACATCCTCAAACACTCAATATTATGGGGTTTTCACATTTTCAATTATTCTATAGATGCATAGTGCTATCTCATTGAGACTTTAATTTGATTTTCTGTGGATACTAATTAGATTTTGAACTTGTTTGTATATTTATGGCATATGTAGATATCCTCTTTGGTAAAATATCTATGTAAGGCTTTGTATTCCCTTTTAAGAGTGATTTATCATTTTTTCCTATTACTTAGAGAATAGCTCTATATAAACTGGAACTAGAGTTTTGAGAGTTAAATAGGTGATAAATGTACCTTACCTCTCTACATCCTGCATTTCACCTGCTAATAACAACTATTAAAGAATAAAATTTTCTAACTTAAACATTATATAATTTCTTCATATTTGGAACTTATTATTCTATTCAAGAAATGTCACCTTATTCCAAATTCATGACATTTTTCTCCTGAATTATCTGCTGGAAATTTTATGATTTTATATTGTGTGAGACTTTCTACCTCCACCCTCCACCTGGAATGAGGTGTAATGTATGATGTGAGACAGGGCTAAGATTCATAATTATCTATTAGTCTATAGTACCTTCTTTGTCATCATTAAAGGGTCTATTTGAGTGTAGATCTGTTTTTGGACTACTCTGTCTCATTCAATTATTTTTAATCTTTGTCAGAAATGACACTGTCTTAATTAACTATGCTATTTTAATTAGTATAAATTTTTACTAAATTATTTCATCTTACAGTGCAGGTCATTCAACTTTGGCTGTTCTTTGTGTTTAAAAATCAATGTTATAATCAATTTTACACACACACACACACACACACACACAGTCTTAGACACTCCTGGGATTTTATCTATAATGATATTGAATTCATGTATAGATTTTGGTAAAAACAATAACATAAGATACTAAATATATCAATCTATTAAAATATATATATTATTATTTGAGATTTTATGACTCAAATTTTAAATATTTTCTGTAGAAAGTTTTTGCCTACCATTTAGAATTATTTCTATCTTTCAGAAGTTGATGTTATTGTAGAGTAATTTTATTTTATTTTCTGATTTTTTTGTTGTTGGTATATAGAATTAAAATTAATACTTGACCATGAAACCAAAGATTTTGCCTCATTATTTTATCAATTTCAATTGTTTGTCTATTGATTATTTAGAAATTTCTATGCAGTTTTGCAGTCTGAGAAAGCAAGCAATTTTATTTCTTGCCATTCAATCCTTATATGTTTATTTCTTTGTTTGCTCTTATTCCACTGGCAAGTACAGCTAGTACAATGTTGAACTGAAGTGATAGTAGCAAGTGAACTTTTCTTTTTATCAATCTCAAGAGGTATGCCTCCAATATTTCATCATAATATAATATTTGCTGTGTTGGAACCAACACAAATGCCCATCAATGATAGACTGGATAAAGAAAATATGGCACATATACAGCCTGGAATACTATGTAGCCCTAAAAAAGGAGGAGTTCATGTCTTTTGCAAGGACATGGATGACTCTGGAAACCATCATTCTCAGCAAACTGATACATGAACAGAAAACCAAACACTGCATGTTGTCACTCATAAGTGGGTGATGAACAATGAGAACACATGGACACAGGGAGGGGAATATCAAACAGCAGGGCCTGTTGGGGTTGGGGGTCATAGGGGAGGAATGGCAGGGGGTGGGGGGATTGGGGCGGGATAACATTAAGAGAAATACCTAATGTGGATGACGGGGGCATGGATGCAGCAAACCACCATGACACGTGTATACCTGTGTAACAAACCTGCATGATCTGCACATGTAAGGCAGAACTTAAAGTATAATAAAAAGAAAACAAAGAAAAAAATAGTTACTGATACATAAAAAAAAATCTATAATAAATTTCTAAAATATTATGAGAAATTCAGTATATATACCCTAAACTTTTTACAGAAAACTTACTGCCTGATGTATTTTTTGAGATACTTGAAACACTGAGACAAATTAACAAATGAATAGCAATATGGATAAAGATATATGTGATAAGCAGTATAATAAAATGTTAACTGAAAAATCCTATGTAGCCGTTTTAGATGTCCATGGTAAGATTCTTTCAATTTTGTTGTATGTTTGAAAATTTTCATTAAAAAATGCTGAACAGAATAATTACCATTAATGGTTTCAAATTCATACCATTCATATCTTTAGGTAATTTTCTGCATATATTTTACCAAAACTTTAACTGTTCCAAATATTTCATCTTTTTATCTAATTTAATCATTTTTATTTCTGCCTTTCTTTTATTCTTTGTTTCCAGCATTACTGAGGTATAGTTGACAAATAAAAATTATATATATTTGCTATTCATACCTGATGATTTTATATATATATATATACAATGTTTAATATTACCAGAATCAAATTAATAAACACATCCATCACCACACAGTTACACTCTTTTACGTGTATGTGTAGTGATGACACTTAAGATTTACTATTGTGGCAAATTTCAAGTAAACAGTGTATTATTTTTAGCTATAGTCATCACGTTATATATTGGATCCACAGATTTTATTAATATTATAATTGGAAACTTGTCTCCTTATATCAACATTTCTTCATTGCCACCTCACTTCAGACCCTGGCAACCACCAAACCTATATAAAGAAAAATATGTACTGTGTGGCCTCCTTTATGTGTGGAATCCACTTCATTTATTCTTAAGAGAAACGCTCCTCAAACTCACTGTAATCTCCTTTATTTTGACATCCTCCCTGTTCTTTAAGAATCTGTTACCTATTGGATTTCGTTTCCACGACAGTCATTCTCTTGACATCAAGCTTAATCATCATGCTTACGCAAGTTCCCCTGGTTTGCTTTTGTTGACTTTGGATCAGTGTAATGGATTTGGATTATATAAAGGCTCTTCTTAGCTGGAAATGTATACTCAATAAACCTACAGAACAGCACTGATTCTATTGGAAAGGCATGATTTGCTTATTCAGATGAGTTATTAATACTATTCATTTCTAATATCCTTTCTTTTCCAATGCAAATTTTAAAACTATTACTACCTTCCTAACGTATACTACTAACTTGCCTCTTGTTGCTCATAAACAATTTCTACTAGGCTAGTAATTGGAAAATTGGAAATTAATAGCACCTTTCCATTTTAAATCAAAGTTCACCACTAAGACCTCCTTTTTCTTGTTTATCTGATTTTGTTTGGTTTGGTTTTTTCTTGTACCTTCTTAGGGTTTTCTGTTGAAATCATAAACCGTATTTCTTTTCTCTCTCTCAAGGAGATATTATTTCATCTTTACTATTTTTATTTCTTGTTATTTCTTGTATTTTTAAAATTAGGTTTTGCTTTTTTCTTTCCTTCACTACTGAACATTAGCTAAGAGCATTTTAAACTCTTCTTCTCTCTAATTCCACATGTGACCCATTGAAACAAGTTAGTTGTTTCTAGTTTTTATCCTACCTGAATTCTGGATAATGATCATGGTCTCTCTGAAAAAAAACAAAAACAAAAACAAAACAAACAAACAAAAAACTATTCTTGAGTTCCACATTCCTTTTGAAGTTTTTACCTGATATTCCTATATGAACACCCAAAAGTCACACTTACTTATAAAATCCACAACTGAGTCTATTTTATCTCACCCAGAATCTATTTATCATTTTGCTCTCCCTATCTTTCTACAGGGAGGTACCAGTCACTTGAATATCTAAACCAAAGAGCTTAAAGTTGACACTGCTACTCTCTTATTTGTCATTCTATTTAACAAGTTCTGTAATTCTGTAGCTAAACTATTTCTAAAAACAAGTGTCTTTTATTTCTTCACAAATCAATTCCAAATGTATCTTTCAGGTGTTGAAGTGACTATTGACATTTTTATTTCCATATACTTCAAAGTAGAAATCCGTAGCATACTTGATTTCAACTGTATGACCATAAAACAACTAATGACTACTATATAATTTTATTAGCAGAAACCTCACACATTCTTCTTCACTACTTCCTTCCATCTAAGAAAACCAATAAAAAAGTCTCAAAAAACCTCGTGAAATCACTTTAAAGAAATAATTCTTTTTCAATCATATTCCCTTTTGTAGTTACATCAACTGTTTTAATGACAGAAATGAGCCACAAAATAAAATATTCCTAAAAACATTGCCATTAACTGTAAGAAAAATAATAAATAAAATGTAAATTAAGAATTACTTGCCATTTGAAGTGTGGAGTATTTACTCTTTTCCATAGAAATAGATTAAATGGAATATAGAAATTATCTTCCATTTGAAGATATTAGAACACCTTAGAACATCCCAAAATAAGTGGCATATTTAGTTTCACATTTCTCCTAGGAAAAATAAACCTCCTAAGAAGTTTTTCTTTGTTGCTTCTAAGTGCACCATTAAGTTTAAATACCATAGTTTCTTTTACATAGCCGATATTTTTATCTCCCAGGGTGTCTTCTATACATAGACTAGATCAAATACATGAAATTCTTCCTATGAAATACAAGTGACGTTCAATCAAATAATGGAAGAGGACAAAAACTCTTGTTTAATTATTTTGGAATTATTGTAACATTGTACTTGCTTTAATTGTCATAGAATTTTTACATCACTCATAGTTATTAAGAACTAAACAATTTTGTCCAAAAACTAAGTCGTGTTATATGTATTGCAATTATAAGCAAATAGAATTTTTAAAGACATGAACGATAGATGAGATATGATACTTCCTTTTGGAAGTAAAGCTTTCTTTATGCAACTTCTCATAACTAGTAACATATGTTAATAGTCTAAGGAGTTTTGTTAATTAAAGAATAATCTTGCCTTTGATATGTACTTCATCATTAATTTGCTCAAATATTCTTGAGGAAATTTCAAAGTAAGGAAACAATAGACAGTAGAAATAATAAGTATAAAAGCTAAAATGTTTTACGGAAGGGGCTTTCTTGTTTTTTCTTTTGGAATTATATTACTTAGATTATATTAAATAGTTTGGGTAGTGCCGTGGTAGGGGACAACTGAGCAGAAAAACTGGGATCAGGCATTAGCTCAAGTCCCTACTATTCTACTAACCTACTTACTCATTGTGTAACTTACTTATGTTTCTCTTTTTTCATCTGTAAAATGAAGAAAGTGGTAGAATCAACCTCATAGGTGTTTTGTGAATATTAAAATAAATAATAAATGTTAATTAATTATCATTATATAAGTGCTCAATGATGTTAGCCATTATATAATATTAGATATTGATTATATATTATTTTTGAACCTCAGATTTTATTGGAATTGAATATCTCAAAGAACGAGAGGCACACTTAACTAGCAATATTATAAACATTTAAATTACTGTAATTTTACTTTAGATGTTCACATCAGTCTTTCTAAGAAGGAGAATTCTGGACGTAGAAACACCTAAATTCAAATCTATTGCTCTTCTTTCCTAACTCCACGTTGTCTTTTTCTTCCAAAATAGATGCTGGGATATGTAGTCATCTGAGTACAGTGGAATCTTTGGACTTTTCTAAAAACACTTTGAAGGAAAAATATGTGGGAATTTAGTGTCTAAGGGCCCGATGAAGACCTAGATAGTGGCATTGAGGATCCCAGGGCAAAACCTAGTGATGTGTAGGTTGAGCAGAGTTTGATCATAACAGATGTGTTGACTTCAGATTTGGAGGTAAGGAAGTCTACAATGATGTCATCAAATTGCATCATTTCTCTTATATAACAGTCAAAAGAGGTTGCTGAAGAGTAGGCCAAGTTCTACAGAAGAAGATCTTGAACTGGGAATGTGTGGTGCCCGGGGCCTTCTTACACATTCGTCTTCAAGGAGCTAAATTCTTTGGTTTCCTCTCCACCACAGCCTATGTAGAAGAAACCATAATCACCACCTAACTGTGCTGCCTTTGAAGGCAACCCAGCAATTAGGCACGAAATATAGTATAGTGGCTTGAAAAGAATAAACTATTATAAAATAAAATGTTAACTATCTCAGAGGACTTTGTATCAGAGAGAAAGATCACTCTGTAAAAACAAATAATGATCACAGAAAAGTGAAGCTGTTAGAGAAGATGGGCATTAACATGAATAAAAAGGTGATAGTTACCCACCTGCAACATCTAATGACTCTCTGAAGTTATATAGTAACTTGCATAAAAAGAAAAAAACATCAAAAAGGAAAAAAATAAAAGTCTCAGTGGACAAAATTGACATTTACTTCATTAAATGTCAATGAAAACAATAGGAATTACTTCTAAAGAGTACTGAGAAAAAAGGACACAATCAATACTTGAATGGCCATCAAAGTAGCAGTTACCCATCAGAACTAACTCATGACTTAAGTCATGGTATTTGAGGATTAGCCAAGATTGAGGAAGCATAACATCCATAGTATATGTCAGAAAAATACATGAGAAATGATTATACAAAATGCGAGAAATGATTATACAAAACGCAAAAAATGCAAGAACATAAACTCAAATTAAGAAAAGATGAAGAGGAAATAGTGAGAAAGTGAGAAGTATATTAAAAGAATATAAATATAAGACTTAAATATACAGAGCTTTGAAACTGAAAGGATATACTTAGGGGTCATTGTAATAACAGTAAAAGCATTCAGTGATTTCAACAAAACCTAGAAAACAGGACATGGTTAGCAAAGCTTTTACCAAATTTTCATATTCTCATGAGGGAAGTAGAATAGGACGGAAAGCAGAAGCAGGAGTAAGGCAAAATGTGCACTTTAATTTTGGAGTAGGTCTTATTGTAAAAAGGAAATAGGGAAATCAGAATGGGAAAATTATTTTTCTGGTTATCTGGCTCTTTCATTTCTTTTAATTTTTTTCTCATAAAAAAGTCTTAATAGGATGAGGAGAGCAAGGAAACGAAAAATAGGAATCACTAATAAAATTTTTTAAAATCAATACTTTTTCTTAATGATCAAATGAAAATAGCAAATAAAGCGTGTATTTTTAAACCAGAATAATTATTAGCTAGAGAAAAGAGAAAGAGAGGAAGCAATGTGAAATAGTTTTAATATAAAGAGAAAGTGACAAGAATCAAATATACCAGTTAATTATAATCATTGAAAATGAAATGAATTATCCCCATAAAAGATAGATACAGAAAAAGCAGGTTAAAAATAAATAAAAATGCTACATTTTAAAAATAAATAAACTTAAAATGATAATGAAATAAGAAAAGCAAAGATGTGAAAGGAGATACTAAATAAAATGCAAATAGAACAATGACTATTAACATAAAGTGGTATTTAAATTGAGATATACTAATCAAAACAAAATAAGAAATTATGTAGGATAAAATATACAATTTGTAGAAAATATGTAATAGTCCTAAATGCATAAAAATAAGGAATCAGCTACATAGTTAGGGAATTATTAATAAATACAATAATGACTTAAATTCAGTTTGATTACAAGATTTTAATAAACCATTTCAAGAACTGGCCAAAGCTACTCTAAAAAAGAAGCTAATTAGTTAATAATAATCTTGATCTAAAAATATAATAAAAAGTTTATCCCTTAAAAATCTTTCATATTTCCATGAAACTTTTGTAGTAATTACCACAAAGCAATACCCTATAAATTCAAAACAGTAAAAGTTTTATAAGTAGTATTCTTTGACTATAATCCAATAAAGTTAAAAATAAATTTTAAAAGGTCACGATGTGATCGTAACCACTTGGAAATTAAGATTCATATTCTAGTTTAGGTCAGAAAGGGACATAACATTACCTAGAAAGCAATAAAAATTAAACCTTTTCACAGTAAAACCCTCTGAGAAATAGTTAAAGCTGTGCTTAGAAGAAATATATTACCTTAAATGCCATTATTAATAAAGAAGAGAGACTGAAAGAACATTTCTTTCTATATTACTTTAAAATGTTAATTTTAAAAATGAATTAAACATAAAATACAAAATTAATTGAAAGATAATAAGCAATAGTTTATCCTGGGGGAAGGAATTCAAAAAATTCTACCATAAGCTTAAAGAAATACAGGACTGCATATTTCTCCAATGGGGTAGCAAAACATACAAGATTATAAAATAGAAAAAACATTCAGCCATAAAAAGAGGACAATTTAATAGGCAATAGAAGCAAAAAACACCTAAAATTCTGTTGCAATAAATTTAAACAACAATAGGAAATGAAAGGTTTTCTAACAAAATAGAAATTTTACATCTTGACTTAGGAGGAACAATTAAAAATAGAAGAGATTGAAGAGGTAATTATACTTCTCCTTGGAAAAAATAAAACAAGATATGAGAATGAGATGGCAAAACTGACTTTTTCTACTTTCAAAATAGCATACTATTTTGAGTTCATTTACAGATTTTTGCCTTTAAAGTAGCAGTCATTTCTACTTATTTTGCAAAACCCACAAACCTATAATACCAAAATCTGAAAGCATTTTAAGCCAATATAATACGTGAATATAATTTCAAGTATCTCAAGTAAAGTCACGTTTAGAAAACAACAATGTATTAAAATAATGGTGCACTATGAGGAAGAAGGTTTATTATAGAAAGGCAAATAAACATTATTTATTTTATCTAAGTTTTGAAGGAGTTAGAAAGGTAGGATTATGGTAATAATTGACACAAAAATGATAAACTATAACACACATTCTTATTAAAAAGAAAGCAAAATAAAATTGTTAAAACAAAGCTAAAGTGACAAAATATAGTAGCAGATAATATACTAAATATTGGAAAAATATAAACATTTATTGAAATCAACAAACTTACTTTTGCAATAAGCATTTAAAATGAATGTGCAAATACGTAGTTGCTTTATATTAGTGATAAAAACTGTAACAGAATTTTAAAACACTAAAATAAAAAATAAAAATTTTAGGTCTCATATGAAGAAATCTATAAAATAATATGGAAATATTCAAATATGACACCAACAACTGCAATAAAATATGTTTTTGAGTGTAAAGAAGTAGTATAATAATATCGATTATTCAAAATTAATAGAGAATTTAATATTTCAATTAGAATCACAGCTGTATTTTCTTCGGAACATCTCTTGCAAATGTGGTCTCTGGAGTCAAACTGCCTGAGTCCCATAGCTATCATCTACAAGTATGTAATTGTGGCAATATTCTTAACATTTCTGTGCCTCTATTTTTTATATGTAAAATGGAAATAATAATACTACCTACTCAATGAAATAGTTGTAAGGATTGAAAGAGATAATAAATTTAAATATATTTTCAGTTTCAGATAAATGCTGTGGCATGTTTTCATAAACCACACATGCAGATTTTGTGCATCAAGGTTTTCACACATGCCTAAATGGCTCTTTGCCTAGTTTGGGGTCAGCTAATTACTGCCCATGGGCCAAATCTGGCCTGCTGTCTTTTATTTCTGTGGCTGCATTTCTCCAGCAACAATAGACTTGGGTAGTTGCAACAAAGAACATATACCCTGCAGGGTTGAAAATATTTACAATGTGGCCCTTTACAGACAAATATGTGTCTTCCTGACCTAGACTTGTTTACCTCTAATTTTCTTAGTCAACTATTGTGTATTAGGCTGTTCTTGCATTGCTATAAAGAAATATCTGATACTGAATAATTTATAAATAAAAGATTAATTGGTTCATGGTTCTGCAGACTTTACAAAAAGTGTGGTGATAGCATTTGCTCAGCTTCTGATGAAGCCTCAGGCAGGGAGCTTTCAATTATGGTGGAAGATGAGTGGGGATCAGACATCTCACATGGCAAAAGCTAAAGCTAAGGAAAGTAGGGGTGAGGGGTGCCTCACACTTTTAAATGACCAGATCTCTCAAGAAATCACAATCACAAAGACAGCACCAAGCCACGAAAATCCACCCCTCTATGATCCAAACACTTCCCACCAGGTTCTAAGTCCAGTATTAGAGTTTACAATTCAACATGAGACTTGGACATGGAAAAATATCTGAACTATATAATTCTGCCCCTGGCCCATCCCAAATCTCATGTCCTTCTCACATTGCAAAACACCATAATGCCTTCCCATCAGTCCCTGAAAGTTTTAACTCATTCTAGCATTAACTCAAAAGTCCCAATACCCAAGTCCAAGGTCTCTCATCTGGAGATGAGTTCCTTCCACCTATGAGACTGTAGAATCAAAACAAATTGTTTACTTCTAAGACACAATAAAACTATAGGCATTAGGTAAACATTCGCATTCCAAGAGGGAGAAATTGGCCAAAAGAAAGGGGCTACAGGCCCATCCAAGTTCAAAACCCAGCAGGGCAGTCATTAAATCTCAAAGCTCCAAAATAATTTCCTTTGACTCCATGTCCTATATCCAAGGCACATGGTTCAAGGGGTGGCCTCCCAAGGCCTTGGACAGCTCTGCCCCTGTGGCTTGCAAGGTGCTCCATTCCTGTGGCTTTAAAGGGTACAGCCACTGTGGCTACTCTTACAGGTTGTTGAGTACCTGTGGCTTTTCCAGGCATAGGTAGTCCTCTTATCACAGGTCCACTAGGTGGTTCTCCATTGAGGACTCTGTGTGAGTGCCCTAACCCCACATTTCCCCTTGGCACTGCCATGCCATGGTAGAGGTTCTTTGTAAGGACATGCTGTGATCCTGCAGCAGGCTTCTTCCTTGGCACCCGGGCTTTTTCATAAATCCTCTGAAATCTAGATGGAGGCTGCCAAGTATTCACTCTTGCATTCTGCACACTTACAGGCTTAACACGATGTGGAAGCCACCCACACTTATAGCTTGCTTCCTCTAGAGCAAAGCCAGAGCTGTACCTGGGCCCCTTTAAACCATGGCTAGAACTGGAGCAGCCAGAGTGTGGGGAGAAGTGTACCAAAGCTATGCAGGATAGCTGGGCCCTGGCCCTGGCCTACAAAACCATTCTGTACTTCTATGCCTCTGAGACTGTAAATAGGAGGGGCTCCTGTGAAGTTCTCTGAAAGGTGTTCAAGATTTTTTTGTTTCCCCATTGTCTTGGGTATGAGCACTTGACCCCCTTTTAATTATGCATATAGCTCTAGCGAGTGGTTGTTCCATAGCCTGTTTAAATTCCTCTCCCCCACCTCACTCCCCTCCAAAAAAGCTTTTTCTTTCTTTGCCATATGGTGAGGCTATACATTTCTCAAACTTTAAGTCATTTATTTGCTCCTACTTCTGAGTTAAACTCTTAGAAGCAGCCAAGTAACTTCTTGAATGCTTTGCTGCTTGGAAGTTTCTTCCACCATATACCCTAACTGATCACTCTGAAGTTCTACCTTCACAGATCCCTAGTGCATTAACACAATTCAGCCAGTCTATTTACTAAGGCATAACACATGTGACATTTGCTTCAGTTAACAATAATTTCTTTAGCCTGGACTTCACTGCCTATATCAGTATTAGAATTTTGGTCACAAAAATTTATCCAGTTTCTAGGAAGTTCCACACTTTCCCTCATTTTTTTTTGTTTTCTTCTGAGCCCTCCAAACCCTTCCAACCTCCGCCCATTACCTAGATGCAAAGCTGCTTCCACATTTTCATGTATCTTTATAGCAATGTTCCCCTGCTTGGTACCAATTCTCTGTTTTAGGCCATTCTTGCATTGCTACATAGAAATATCAGAGACTGGGTAATTTATTAAAAAAAATAAGAGAGATTTAATTGGCTCATGATTCTGCAGGCTTTATAGGAAGCATAGTGCTAGCATCTGCTCAGCCTCTGATAAAGCCTTAAGGAGTTTTCAATCATAGCAGAAGGCAAAGTAGCAGCAGACACACCACATGGTGAAAGCAGGGATAAGAGAGAGGCATAGTAGGAGCGGGGAAGTGCCACATAGTTTTCAATTACCAGATCTCATGGGAACTCATAAAGATGGCAACAAGCCATGAGGGATCTGCCTTCATGATTTAAACATCTCCCACCAGGTTCCACTTCTAGCCCTGGAGATTACAATTCAACATGAGATTTTCATGGGGTCAAAGATAAAAGCAAAATCATATTGTATTCTTCAGGTCTCATCTTTTATGTCACAGATTAAATTATGGTCTCTCTTCATATCAAAATTTGTATTTCTTTATGAACTTGTGTAATAGATTATTTCTTGACTGACTATGCAGTTTATAAATGGCAAGACCTTGTCACTTTGTTCATTGAAATATACCATCCAGTTTCTGAAATAGATTTTAAAACATAATGTTTAATAAATACCTACTAAATAAATCAATGAATAAAAGAATGAGTCAATGAATAAACTAAAACAGTAAATTATCTTTTCTTTTATAATTTAATCCAATTATTTTTATTAAACTACAAAGATACAAACAAACAGAGAACAAACAAGTAAATAAATTCATTTAGAGTCTTATAATCCAATTGGAACAGTTGCTGTTTTAATATATATTTTGGCATATAAATATATTTATAAACAAAGATATTATCATATTATAGAGCACCATTGTAAATGTTGCAATTTTTTTATATTGCCTTCCTACTTTAGCAGTATTTCTGTTGTGTAAGTCTTCAGGAGAGCATGATTCTTGCTGTCTTAGTACAGAATTACAAGAGCCCAGCTAATCTCACTTGGTCATCTGACTAAGTCTCAATAAATTGGATGTGCACAACAGAAATGGTGTTACCATGAAGTCAGTAATGGCAATATCAGGTGTTCTACAGCAATGTAACCGACATGACTTCTCAACCAATTGTTTCTGTGATGTGTCCTTGGATTTGCTTCTTACTACTGAACCACTTTCCCAATTAGCTTTTATTTCTAGATTTCTCTCAGATTTCTATCCATTCTGTGATCTTTCTATTATCTTTCCAATGATTTTATTTACTACTCAAATTAGTACATTTAATCTAATTTGCGGTAGGATATTCTGACTGATAATGGTATATATATTTTTTATCCATTCAGCCATTTTAAAGAGCTTTAGCCCTAAGTATACCCAGGCACATTAAGTCCCTAGGAGAAACACAATTCAGACTCAGAATGCTGCTACACCCACAACAACTCTGCAGGGCCCTGTCATCACTGATATTTTGCAGTGAAGCAGAGAGGTACAGTAAATTATCCAATATCACGATGCTATTGTATGTTGTATCTGGGTTTCTGATACAGTGATATCTTGCTCAAAGTTTGAGCTCTGTGTATTCCTATGATGATTATCTTTTCTTTTATAAGTAGAGGCATTTTTTACAGGTGAGTTAAGTCTTAGAAATTGTATTTCAGAGGAGAGGTGTGTGCTTGTGATAGGAATAAACTTATATGATTCAGTGTAAGGAAAAGCACGGTAAGTTTTATCTGGCTGTTCCAAGTGTAAAATATATTTTATTCCTTATAATTGAAGAAATGTGTTCTTGGAAACTAAAAATGCAAAGAGTATGTGACTATGGATGTATTTCCACTATCCTAGTCTCCCTACTGGCAACAGAGTCTCAGGAAGGAAGGAAATTAGGGACAATGTCTAGATGGAAGTGGAGGACATAAATATGTACTGCAATTATTTTTATAATAAGCCCACTTGCTTAATGCTTCTGTGAGATTTATATTTTTTCCTACAGTTGCACAAAAGTGAATTAATCCTAATTTGGTTTCAGAGAACATTTTGAGATGGAGTCTTGGTCTGTCACTAAGCTGGAGTGCAGTGGTGAGATCTCGGTTTACTGCAACATCTGTCTATTGATTTCAAGCAATTCTTCTGCCTCAGCCTCCTGAGTAGCTGGGACTATAGGCATGCACCACCATGCCCAGCTAATTTTTGAATTTTTCTATTTTTAGTAGAGATGGGGTGTCACCATGCTGGCCAGGATTATCTCAAGCTCTTGACCCTGTGGTCTATCCACCTCGGCCTTTCAAAGTGCTGGGATTATAGGCCTGAGCCACTGAGGCCAGCCCCCAATGCAATTTTCATTCTAAATTCCATTCCCATTGTCTCCACAAATTGTTTTCTTTGCTTCTGTCTCAATCCAAGAAAATTATTTTTCACTCACATTGAATATAGCCATAAAATGGCACTTTTCACAATATTTTCAACATATCTAATCATTAATTTTTAATATCTTCCAAAATCATTCTAAAATTTTAGTCTCTGCAATGTAATATATTTCATAAATATTCCAATCATAAGATAGTTTGCATATGTTTAATATTGGAGTGGTTTCATTGTCAAAGAGAAAAGCTGTGTGAAACTAAAGATGAACACACATAGCCCCAACCCACCCTTAGTAGTAACACTGTCACCCCAATGCTTAATAAGCATTGACATAGTCCCAGTAGTGTACCCTTAGTGCAGATGCAGAATTTACACACTTACTTCTTGACCTTTATTTAAAAAACAGACTATTAGTGGCAACCTCTCCATCATCAGAAGGACAATAAGAATGAATGGAGAAAACTTTTCTTAGTGTGAATTTTATTACTTATACTAAACTGAAACCACGATTTAAGTTTCTTGGTACTCTGTCTGTGGAACAAGAAAACACACAGGAGTTTAGATTTCTGATCTTTATCCTTGTCGAGATACTTTGCACTCTCTTAGGGGCTGAGAATTAAGGCTCTTTCTGATTTAAAGTGCCCACATATTCAGGCAAAGTGTTTGACTGTAGAAAAATTCCACCTTGCAGATTGTTGTGTTGGAAGCAGTGTTTTCACAGTATGAAATTAGCTGTCTGCATTTACAAGGGGGAGAGTCTGCATTAAAACTAGAATTTCTAGGTTCTCTTGAAAAAATATCAGAAGTACTGGAAATGCTGGGGTGGTTACCCGGCGGAATCAGTTGGCTTGAGCTGAGTAGCAGTTAGTCCCTTTTGAAGGGCAAGTACCCTTTAGCTCACCCATCAGTCAACTCAGCACAGCCTTCTACTTATGTGATTTGCTAGGACCCTGTTGAAATTGGCATTGTTAATTTCTGAAGCACAGAATATTAATGAAATGCCTCTAGAACCAGACTTTGAAATGTAGACAAGAGACTTCCATAGTGTTAGTGTTGCAATTCTGAAAATTCACTTAACCTCTTTGGACCTTGGCATTATTCATCTGAAAAATGATAATAGGCTGGAATTCTCTTGTTTAAGAGATAGAAATCCTGTCTTATGCGTTCAAGAGAAAAAATATCAACTCTATGTGTATGTACATGTTTTAGGCATTTGAAATTGATGTTAGGAACTACAACAATAAATCAGTAATGCTGTGGATCAGATGTCCATGTAGTAAAACTGTACTTGTACTCCTTAAATTTATAACAACAAAAAAAATTAGGCTTAAAATGTAATGGTTTGGTTTCTATTGTTTCACTTTTCCCTATCCACAAAGTATTTTGTAAATAGACATCCAATAAATATGTGTTTAAATGACAACTGATGAGGAGGTGTCTGTTGCCTACATAGGCATTAAATAGAGAAAATGACTTTGGGGAAATAAATTTGAGTGCATTTTCTTTTACTTCTTTTTTCACACTATTTTTGGAAGATAAGGCAGAAAAATAAATAGCAAAGTTGCTAAAGTAAACAATATTAAGGGCTCTAGATTACAAATTTGTTACTTTGCCATACACAATTTTAACAGAGATTTGGGCTTATTGGACTCCGTGGTTTTTGTCCATGTTAAATACAAGGTGAGATGAGGTTTCAGAGTGGATGCTGTATGAAAATGTTTGCCCATATTATTTGGTTGATTTTTCACTGCATGTAGGTAGGCATCAACTGCTGATTCTTCCCTTAGCAGCAGATGCTCCAATTTGTTCTCCTTAGGGCCTTGAGATAATTGCATGGAGCTCTGGAATAGCCCCATTTTCTCTGTGTGTTATGGCCCAATTTACTTTTTAGCAGACTCATATTATTGGTGCCAAAATGATGTGCTATACTGTAGTAATGAAATCTCTCTGACAAAAAAAAAAAAAAAAAAAAAAAAAAACATAAAATAAAGAAGTAAGCCACTAAAATTTTCTTGCTAATTGCTATTAAATGATTACAGGTTCACCCCACTGCTTTCTGACAGTCTTATTAAGCGGTGTAATATTATTATCAAGGATGTTGATAAAGATTAAAAATTCCCCAGCATTGAATCACCATGCCTTCTCACACAATAAAAATCTCAAAGATTCCTCTAGATTTGTCTTGCTGGCTAAGTTATGGAAATTCTACTATTCTTTAGAGATAATGTTACAGAATGGAATCATGTACATACATATAAAGATATATTAAAATTACATGGCAGAACAAAAGGTGAACTTGGTAAGTATATGTGACATTTAAAAGTCCTTGTTATTATGGCTTTTAAAAACTCAATTATTTATGAACATTCATTTTCAGTTCTCAGAGGAATAATGACCCAGTTATTATTATGCTAGTTGAGGAAACTCTAGGGGTGCCTAATGAAAATAATTTGCTTTTGAAACTTTATCACATATTTTAGTGCCGGTATAAGAAATATTTGTATAAAGTTTTAAAAAAACAAGCATAGAATGATTTTGGATTTTTGTTCCATGAAAAAAAATTATTAAGGGTAAGAGAGTTTTATGTGGTATATGGGCAGATCAAAGAGAGAGTTCAGAAAGTGAATAGATTCAGAATTGTAGCACTTTTGCCAGATAAAGTCAATCAGTTTATATATAGAAATACCATGTATTGATTATTTATTTTACCAGAATTCATTCATAACAAAGTTTGCCAAATTAAAGTGTTTTTTCCTTCCTTATTTTTTGCTATTTTGTTTTACTGGGACTTTAATCTACATTCAGGAAAGGCATTTTACATATATACTTATTTTTTAAAATTAACTGACACATAATAATTGTATATTTATGGTATACAGTGTCATCTTTTGATACATGTCTATAATGTAGAGTAATAAAATTAGTGTAATTAACATATTCATTATCTTAGAAATTTATCATTTATTGGTGGTGAGAACATTCAAAATCCTCTCTCTTACCTATTTTAAATATATATGTTATCATTATTAACTATAGTCATCCTGCTATGAAATTGAACAGCATACTTTATTCCTCCTAACTGCAACTCTTTCCCCCTTGATTGACTTTTCCTATCACTCCTCCCTGCTACTCTTCCTCACCTCTAGTAATCAGGATTCTACTCTCTACTTCTGTAAGATCTGCTTTTTTTGATTCCACCTGAATGCAATCATATAGTATTTGTCTTTCTGTGCCTGGCTTTTTCCACTTACATAATGTTCTACAGGCTTATCCATGTTGCTGCAAATGACAGGATTTCATTCTTTCTTATGGCTGAATAGAATGCTGTTGTGAAGTTACACCATGTTTTCTTCATCCATTCATCTGTTGATGGATACTTGCATTGATTACATCACTGGGCTATTGTGAATAGTGCTACAATAAACATGGGAGTGCAGATATAACTTCAACATGCTGATTTGCTTTTCTTTTGAAATATACCCAGCAGTTGGATTGCTGGATCATATGGTATTTCTATTTTTAATTTTTTGAGGAAACTCCATACTGTTTTCCATAGCGAGTGTACTAATTTACATTTCCCACCTCAGTGTTTTAGAGTCCCTTTTTCTCCACAAGCTTGCCAGGATATGTTATTTCTTATCTTTTAATAATAGCTGTTCAACAGAGATGAGACATTATCTCATCATATTTTATTTGCATTTCCATGAAAATTAGCAATTTTGAGAATTTTTTAATATACATTTTGGCCATTCTGTTGAGAAATGTCTATTCTGATATTTTGCCCATTTTTAATAAGAATATTTTGTTTCTTGCTGTTGGGTTGTTTGAGTTACTTATACAGTAATACCTTGGTATTTGTGGGGAATTGGTTCTAGAACCTCCCGTGGATACCAAAGTTTGCGGATTTTTGAGTTCCTAATATAAAATGGTATAGCATTTCCATATAATCTATACACATCCTCTTAAATATTTTAAATTATCTCTAGATGACTTATAATACCTAATAAAATGTACATGTTATGTAAATAGTTGTTTTACTTTATTGTTTAGAGAATAGTGACAAGAAAAAAGTCTATATATATGTTCAGTAAAGACACTTCAAAAAAATATTTTCACCCCTATCCTCAGATGCAGAATGCATGAATATGGAGAATTGACTGTATATTCTGGGTATTAATCCCTTGTCATATGCATAGTTTGCAAATATTTTCTCTTATTCTGTAAGTAGTTGTATCTTCACTCTGGTGATTGTTTTGTTGGCTATAAAGATATTTTTTAGTTAGATATACTATCAATTGTCTATTTTTAATTTTGTTGCCTGTGTTTTTGAGGTCTTATCCGCAAAATTCTAGCCCATACCAATGTCATGAAGTGTATCTGCTATGTTTTCTTCTAGTGTTTTCATAGTTTCAGATCTTACATTTAAGTCTTTAATCCATTTTTAGTTAATTTTTGTAAGCAAGAGAAAAAGAGGTTTAGTTTTATTCATCTGTATGTGCTTCCAGTTTTTCTAGCATTCTGTCTTCTCTCTGTATATGTTCATGTTCTGAAGATCTTTGTCAAAGACCAGTTAGCTTTAGATGCATGGATTTATTTCTCAGTTCTCTATTCTCTTTCATTGATCTATCTATCTGTTATTATGTCAGTATCATGCCGTTTTGCTTACTATTGACTTCTAGTATATTTTTAAGTCAGGTAGTGTAATGCTTCCAATTCTTATTTTTTGCTTAAGATTGTTTTTGATATTCAGGATCTTTTGTAGTTCCATAAAATTTTATGATTTTTGTTCTATTTCTGTGGAAAAATATTATTGATATTTTGATAGAAATTACATTTAATTTGTAAATCACTTTTGGAAGTATGAATGTTTTAACAATATCAATTCTCCCAATCCATGAACATGAGATATCCTTCTATTTATTTGTGTCCGCTTCAATTTCTTTCATCAATGTTTTGTAGTTTTCATTGTAGAGATCTTTAACTGCCTTGATAAATTTATTTCTAAGTACTTTAAGATTATTTTTGTAGCCATTGTGAATGGAATTGTTTTCTTTTTCAGATAGTTCACAATTGGTGTACAGAAATGCTACTTATTTTTGCATGTTGATTTTGTATCCTGCAACTTTACTAAATTTGTTTATTAGTTCTTGCAGTTTCTCAGTGGGATTTTCAGAGATTTTTTATATAAGATCATGATGTCTGCAAGTATAAACAATATGACTTCCTCTTTTTCAGTCTGGATGCTTTTTATTTATTTATCTTACCTAATTGCTCTGGCTAGTACTTTCAGCGCTATTTTAAGCAAGAGTGATGAAAATGGGCATCCTGCCTTCTTTCAGACAAGAATCCAAAGAGGAAAAGCTTTCAACTTATCCCCATTCAGGATGATGTTAGGTGTGGGTTTGCAAAATAAGAGCTTTATTGTGCTGAGGTATATTTCTTCTATACCTAATTTGTTGATAGTTTTTAATCATGAAGAGACGTTAAATTTTATCTAACCTTGCCCGTACCACAGATCCAGAGGAAGCCTTCTTTCAGCTCTAGCCCCTTCCACCTCTTCTCATTTAAGTTAGTAGGCATTGATATAATCCACTTACAGATGTAGAAAATGAGGCACATGGAAGTTAATAACTTGCCAAAGTGACAAAAAGCCTGCAATAAACTGCAGAATCAGCATTTGAAGTCAGGCCTCACTCAAAATCTGACGTGCGTTACTTTGGAATTTTTGTTACAGAATAGTTATAGTTTAAATTTTATAATTGCTTAGAATTATAGTCTATATATAACTCTGGAGTAATTATCATCTCTTTTTTTTATATTTTGAGAAAGTAAAAGCTCAGGACACTTATTCTAGCTATTTTCTAAGACAAAATGAAATATGAATATTCCATTCTATGTTTACAAAACTCAAATGGAAGGTACTCTGTAAAAACATTACTAATTGTAGAGGTAGAAGTCTTCCAGTTTTAAAGTGTCTAAGAGACAACATTCTTTTTATTAATGTATGCTTGTGCCACATAGGAGTAACAAAAAATGCAACATTCAGATCCAGCCCCTGCTCAAAAAGAAACCTCTAAATGTTTCACTTATAACTTCACTAGGTGACTGTAGAAATTTTGCTTTGAGATTTCAAGACAAAATATTCAGTATCTTTGATGACTATCTATAATGCTTTTTATGACAATGTTGAATTTTACCTGAACCCTGTGATCCTAGTATACTGAAGGTTAAGAAACTCCCCCAACCTTTTATGTTTCCTGAAAAGGTCTGCTGCGATAAATCACCCTTCCCAAATCACTAAGATTATAGATTTATGGATGTTCCATTGTTACCTATTGTAAAAATATACGGACCCTCCAAATAATCATTTTTTGCTTCATAAATTATTAGCTATACTCCTTGTTCCCACTGATCAATCAACACAAAATCATGGTTGAAACAAAACCCAACAGCACCAACAATAAATTTGGTTAAGTTTCTCTTCTTTCCCAGGGCCTTGTTGCCCAGCATGCAATTCCTTCTTAACAGCTTTTCCTGAGAATTGTCTGTTCTCAAGGTAAAACAGTCTCTGATCTCTTATTTGATGACAGTCAATTCTTTCTTCCCTTGTTCATTCATGTCTCTCTATAAAAGAAAAACTCTTTTTGCCTAGCCCTTAAGATGCTTGCAGATCTCATAATCAGAGTGTTCTCTCCTTTGGAATAATTCTCCTCCCATATTGCCATAGGCCTTTCCTCTCTTGCAAAAATCCTTTCAATTACTCTCTCCTTACTTAGTCCAGATTTGTTTTTTTATTTGACAACGATAAAGAAAAACCGAAAACACAGCACCTCTATTCCCATTAGTGTGTAACCTCTGCAATAAAGTTTATGAAGACACTTAACTATTAGTGCTGAAAAACATAATGAATAAAAGCAGCAGGTGTACCTGAAGCCTGGCTGTAATGGTGGGTATCAGAGAAAGGTAGGATGCTTCTCTTGGCTCTTTTAATATAATTAATGGTCTTTATGAACCTAAAGAGAGAACAAAGCTAGCAATACCAGGTCAGTTCAGGAAGTTTTTTATTTTTTCATAGCTGCTCAAAGATGAAATTGTGGTTCCTGGGCCACAATAGCATTATAACTACCTTGTATCATTTTTGATGAGCAGCTGACAGGTAGCACTTATTTTTTTGAATAACCACTTTGAAGAAACATGAATACCTCTTTAAGTAAAATGGATTCATTTTGATAGTATCTTGTTCAAATAATTTTATATTCAGATGTGGAAATAAAATGTATATAACTATGTATTTTGTGGTAAAAGAAAACATGGACTTCAGTAGGAAAAGAATATTAACTAAACCACCAAATGACTTGTAAAATAGAAAATTATTAGATTTTAGGGGGTAGGTGGGAAGAAGGGGACTAAAAAGGATTGGAGCTATGGTTTGGGAAGGGCAGGAGAGACTTGTTGCTAGAAGCTAGAAAGGCTGCCAGATTGGAGTCCAGTCAAAGAAGGTAAGAAAAGTTTGGAGGCAAGTGACATGCCATTGGTTTTCTTGGTGCTAGTCATAGCAAAGAGAATTCCAGGAAATAGAAAAAGTCTTATATGCCAGAATATGGACTTTATCATCACAAGTATTTCTGGTCACTTAGAAGCTTTCATTAAGTTCCCAGCACTCATGTCCTCAAAGAAATGTTTACCAAGAAAGAGCTGTTTATTCTGATGTAGAACTTTGCCCCTTAGTTCAGCTTAAACCAGGATCTTGTCTCCTTTACTCTCAAAAGGAAAAGGCACTGGAAAGCATAAAGGAAGAGGTAGCAGACTTGGGGAGATTATGTGACCTAAAATCCAAATCGCAGGAGTACTGGAAAAAAAGTACAAAGAAAAATGAGGAGTCAATGATGATATATAAATTAGTTATATATGAGCATGTCTTAAGACAGAGTTAATCTTCATTTTTATCCTAACCAATTAACTTGCTTTTGTTACAGAATGAAAATAAAAATCGTTAGGAAAAGTTAGGCACACAGACACATCAAAAGGTGAGGGGAATGAAACTCATTGAGCAAAAAGGAAAAGAAGAAAAAAACTTTCAGCAAGGCAAGAGGGGATCCTGCTAACAGGCTCCCCACCACACATATTGATTCCAGGCCACCCACAGAAACTGAAGAGGCCAAATTCCTCCCCTCTACAAGCTGGGAGAACTTCCAATGGCTCAGGCCAGTTGGAGATTTTCAGGGGACCGTGCCCCTTATCTGCCTCCTGCATCTATCACTTCCAGGGGTGGACCAATCCTGATCCAAGATACTGCACCTTGCATAAGTAAGAGGCACCTGCTTCAACTATCAAATGGTATGATTTCAGAAGATATTCTGTAGCTAAATTTTTTTTCTGGCTTTCTCAGTAGCAGGGTAATATTCTGTGAAGCACTTTTTTTCTTTTTATTCCATATTTTTAAAAAACGACTTGATTAGGATACGAATGCATGATTAACTCTGTCTTAGAGTAACAGGGAGAGTGAACCCAGTTCCCAGTTCCAAAGAGGTTCTTGGCTTCTGTAACCCTGAAAAACGGGTGAAGGGGCCCCAGAGGTGCGGTGAGTTTGCAGTTCCAATAAATGCCATTTGAATAAATATCATGCTCCCATGCTGTTGTCAGAGGGGAGCCTAGAGCAGGGAATCCTATAGGTAGGATCACCTGAAGTTTCAAACCTTGAGTTATTCCCGCTCCATTCATGTTATTGTCCAATGAGAGGAGTTCTTTTGAACTTCCTCTGGAGTGATTGATCTTTGACTCTGATACTGGATTGGCTACTTGGTTCACAATCCTGAGTTACAGAACCTCCTCCTCCCAGAGCTTTCCCGAAATTTTGGAAAAAGGGAACTCCACTTTTGGCACGATTTTGGGACAAAGGAGTCCCACCTGGCGTTCCCTACCTGGCCTGCACATGGGAAACCCAGACAAAGCTTTACATTTGAAACCCCTCTTGTCTCCGGATGAGAAGCTTGAAGCCAGGAAATTCTGGCCTTTGAAACCACGCCCTGGTGGACTCAGGAAGAGAAGTTTCTTTAACACAGTCCTTCATTAGGACATGCTCAGTAATAACAAATTTCTATGTCATTGACTCCTCAGTTTTCTTTTTTCTTTTTTCCCCCTAGTACTCGTGCAATTTGGATGTTGAGTTATATACTCTCCCCAAGTCTCTTACCTCTTCCTTCATGCTTTCCAGTCCCCTTTCCCTTGGAGAGTAAAGCTCAATTGAGCACACCTGCTCATTAGTTTACTTTTCAACAACTCCCGTTGTACTCTTTCACCTGTGTATTGAGACTTTTTCTTATTAAAAAATTAGACTTTTGTTTTATGGTGTTACTATTTGTATATGTATGCATGCTTAAAGCCATGCTTATTTTAAAATCCCATCTTGTAACGGTTTCTGTATGTCTAAACCTTTCTCTTCATTGAGCCTGTTGTTTCTTCCTTATGGTGTCTGCTTTCTTCAGTCTTGCTCCCTCAGTCTAGATATTGTTATGTTGGGACTCCCTGCTGAGAACTGAGACTATCTACATTCACAGCTCTTACTGTCTACATTAACATGTTTTTCTTCCTCCACTGACTTCATCAACTTAACTTTAGTATTACAGCAAGTACTTGCTCAAGAAGATTAAAATTGCAAATGACTTTATTTTTCATTCCAGCAACTTACTCAATGGTATATGTCAAGACCCTTTGAATTACTTGTCTCAAAATTCCCTCCTCCCTGTGTTCACAATTCTAAGCAACTACATTACAATGCTAGCCCCATCTTAACCAAGCCCCCACATTGAAAATCTTACACCAGACTTCAAAATCTCAAAAAATATTTCTTTCCCCTCTGTTGACGTAATGCTCACTCTTACCGTGTTAAAAAAATAAACTCAACTTTGTCTTATCAGCAAATTGTTTTTGTTGTATTTTATAAGGTTGCATTCAACACTGCCTGAAATGGAACGCAATCATGAAATTTTGGAGTGAGCAAAGTGTTGCATGCTTTGTGCTGTTTTCAGTGAGAGCAGAGGCAAGTAAGCCCTGCTGCTCAGTGCAATGCCTGGTCATTGGGAGATCTCCACTTCTTCTGGATAATAGCAGCCCACAGAGATTGATTTTCTCTCTCCTCTCCAATACCAGTCATACTCACTGCTTTCCAACTCCAGTCAGACAGCATCATTAAAGCTTACTAGACTGCCACCTGAAAAATGAGAAATTTAAAAACTATAATTTATATTTAATCAGGAGTCAATTTTAATCGAATATGGACTGTTTAAAAAAGTGCAAATAATTATTAAATCATTTTTTGGTTTACAGACGGGAATATATTGAAGCAGAAAATTCGCAGACAATAGTGGCTAACAGGAAAAAAAAGATTACAGAAAATGAATCTGTCAGAAATAAGCCTCAAGGAAGTCATAACCTTGATTCAGGTGGTGCCAATTTATTTTGACCTCTTTGGGGAAAAAGCTGCTGATAACTTTGTATTGTAAAAGTACTCATACAGACAGCTGTTTTCATTAGGAAAATTCATTCTATACTTGAACGAGATAATTTGGTTTTAAGAGAATCTGTTCTTTGATAAATCACTGTATTACACACATTGATTTTTTTGTGAAACATTTTCTGTAAATAATATATGCTATATTGTATAAATTATACGTTTTCACTTTGTGATATATATTATAAAAATTATAAACGTAACAACAAAATCAAAAACAATTTCTGTCTTTCCCTCTTCAGTTTTTAAAATTTCAAGTTGGTTACTACATACTTAATTTATTGATTCACTGATAAATTCCAGTTTCCTACGATTGAGAGTGACTTATGAAACTATAAGCAAGAAGACCTTGTGTTGAATCTTGATTTTCCAAATCATTTTTCTTAAAAGAAAAACAAAAGCGCTTGTAAATGTTTACATTAATACAGTTACTCTTCCACATTTCTCCCCCTATATAACTTAGTTCATTCTTGAAAAGTCACAGTTTAATATGGTGTCTCCAAAACTTGAAGATTTGTCTGTTTAGGTCTAATTCTAAGGTGGTCGGAACAACCAGAAATCATCATTCTTTACCATTAATTAGTCTTGTATTTGAAAGCAGTTTTGACCTTGAACTCGTATGCTCATTGCAGCAATTTAATTCCTACACTGACATCATTTGGATAAAGTTATGATTCTTTAATGGAAATGAGAATTTCTAAAAATTTTTGTCTGTCTTCTGTCTTACAACTTTTTCCCTAGATAACATATTCAAATGTTTTATTTTCTGATTTTATTTTTTCATGTAAATAAACATTTCCAATAAACTTAGAAACAATCACTAAATGAAAGATACACGATGACACCTTAAGAGTTCAAATCAGTGATGAACATAGCCAGCAGCTCATATTTGCATATTCCTGTAAAGTTTCTTACTTAAATACAAAATATGCCTTCTTTTGTATTAAACACATCCCTCTGATGCAGTTAGAATCAATAGTTATTCCTGGAGAGAGATCCAAGATGGCCGATTAACAACAGCCCAGGATTGTAGCTCCCAGTGAAAGCGCAGACAGCGAGTGGACGCCGCACTTTCAGACGAATTTTTGTTGCCCACAGACTAGGAGATTCCCGGCGGAGGAGCCACAAGGGTTGCCAGCGCAACTCTTTTGGCTGGTGCAGCTGTTTTGCCGGTGCCCTGGCGTGGCACAGCGCTTCTCAGTGCGGAGTATATGCGACTGGGTGCCCCTTGAGTCGGGCTCAGCTGGTCCCATCCTCACAAGGAGAACAGCAATTGGAAGCGCTGAGGACTGAGAGTTTCACAGTAAGCACAGCTGAACCCGG
>CAUYLG010059423.1:0-15898 GCA_963573385.1 Cacajao melanocephalus | reverse complement strand
ATTGCTTGTTTTTGTCCAGTTTTTCAAAGATCAGATGGTTGTAGGTGTGTGACATTGCTTCCAAGGCCTCTGTTCTGTTCTATTGGTCTATATTTCTGTTTTGGTAGCAGTATCATGCTGTTTTGATTACTGTAGCCTTGTAGTATAGTTTGAAGTCAGGTAGCATGATGCCTCCAGCTTGAGAACGCTTGGGCACAGGGAAGAGAACAATGCTCACTGGGCTAGGTAGGGGGGTGGAGGGGAGGGGGGGACAGCAGTGGGGCAGGGAGGATGGGAAGGGATAACACCAGGAGAAATGCCTGATGTAGGTGACGGGAGAGGGGGGCAGGGGATGGAGACAGCAAACCACCATGGCATGTATGTACCTATGTAACAATCCTGCAGGATGCAGGATGTGCACATGTACCCCAGAGCCCACAGTACAATTTAAAAAAAAAAAAGAAAAAATTGACAAATGACATAAATAATTTGGAATAAATATGTGAAAAACTATTTAACCTTACTGATAATTAAAAATTCAACTAAAAGAAGATGTATTATCTCAACCAATACATTGACGAAGACAAAAAAAATTCAATAGCCAATATGGTAAGGATATGAGGAAATTGATACTATATATTGCTGGTGGGAAAACTAAGTGGAAAAAGTTTCCAGAAAAGCAATTCAACAATATTTGGCAAAAATCCTTATAATCAGAAAAAAAATGAGGATATTTCCATTTTGAGAAATAAAAAAATCTAAATACATTAAAAAAAAAAGATTTAGAAGTCAAGCAGAACAGAAAAGAAGGGTGAAGAGAGAGTATTGCTGTTGAATTTCATTTGGAAAACATGTACAAAAGCATGCACAATATGGTAGAATTGGTCCTACAGCATATGGAGCCTTATTCACAGACTGCATGACCAAGATCCAGTATGTTTAACACAAAGGTAAAGAAAGGCATGGACTTTAGAAAGACTCAGGTTCAAGGCCATGCTGTGCCCACTTAGTAGTCAGGTGTCTTTGGGATAACCATTCTCTCTAGGCTTTCGTTTCCTCTCATGGTGAAAAAATAATGTATTACCTATCTCATAAGGCTTCTGTAAGCTTAAACAGAAAAATGCACAAAGAATACTTGGCAAAATGCCTGGTACAGAATAAGGCATTAATGCATATTAGCATTAGATAAATATTAGGTATGCATATTAGATAAATATTAGGTATGCTCGGGTCAATGCAAAAGCCAGGGGGAATAATTGAAATGAAAGCAGGTATTATTTTTGAAAATGGCTATGATATGCCTATATATTACTGGAAGAGAATCAAACTGTGAGACCTTAGAGACCCTCGAGGAGAGTTATACGTGAAGTGACAATGTTGTTTTGCCTGATTTACATCAGACTTGTTGTTAAAACACCCCTTTCCTCAATATGAAGCATTTATTCACCCAGATAATGGATACAAATCCATGTTTTCAAATGTTCCTCAGAGTCAGAGATCAAGATGGAAATCCCCAGAATCACAGAGATTTGCGTCTATAAACAGGCTTATTATATCACATTCAAAGAGGTTGGAAGGGGCTGTGTCAGTTTTTTAACCAGAATCTTTTCATTACTTCTCCCTGTTGAGGTTGCAACACATGCTGTGAGTGACCTCCAGAGACTCCTCAAGCTTTATGCAGGCAGCAAATTGAATCTGAAAGCTTTATTAGACAAGTTTGTCTTTCAGCTGGTGGGAGTGGATGTCAGCTGTATTGGAAAAAATAAAAGTTCTTGTGAAACTGGCTCCTGACTTTGAAAAAAAGGCTCAAATCGAAGTTCACAATTCAATCCTGAGTTATGTCCTTATTTGTTAAATATAGTGTGCAGGTTCAAAGGAAAAGGACATATTTTACCTAAAAGAAATAAGATCAGCAATAAAAATTATAGGAGTTCTGTTTTGCTCATGCTGAACTTAGTAAGCAAAAATGGCTATCACTAAATCATATGGTTATGAAAAGTGCTTTAATAACCAAGGAAACAGTTCTCATTCACTCCAGTATGAGCAGAAAAACGATCTCCTCCATTTATAATACATACTGAACATTATAGAACATTTACTTATATTGTATATTCATATATTTCCTTGAGATTAAAGAATAATCCTGGGAAAACAAAGTGACATTGGAAATTGGCTAGTTTGTTTTATTTCAATATTATCTTTATATATATATATATATATATATAGATAGATAGATACATTCTCTCATATATAGGAGTGTATATGTATATGTATACATACATATATATTTATACACACCCACATAGATGTAGTTTCTTATATAAACTAGATATAGTTATATATTTATATATATATATAAGTACATATAGTGACATGTATTATATATATTAACTATGTATATAGTTATATATCTATATACATAGTGACATGTAATTTAGTTCCTGGCTTTTAATATTGGAGAACAATTATGAGTTTTTTGAAAGTGTGGTAGTTACTCCAGAAGTAGGAATTGAAAGTAGTATAATTTTGACTTTTTTTTTCGTATTGTAGGAATGTATTGCAATTTAAGTGGGTACTGGTGTAGTTAGTGCTGCTAGCAATCTTACCTAAATATTAGGATACCTAGATTGTTTGTCTAATGAACTCATCAGGGGCTGGCAAGCACTTTGGAAATAAGATTAAAACATATTTTTATAAAAATACTGAAGATGAGAGAAGGAATAAACTATATGAATTTTAAGAGGAAGGTCCCTTGTAAAGCAGAGGTTCTCAAATTGGATTTCAAGACACAGTCAAGAATGAGGGTTTTAAGAATGAGATCGGGGTTATATGTGGCCTGGAAGATTTGCATCAAAGCCATAGAGTGTCCCTCTCTGATCAGCACTGTGATCTTTAAAAACACAGGACTGACTACTGAGATTGTGAAGATATACATATCTGTCAGCTGTGTCACAGCGGGGAACAAAGTTGAGATATGTAAGAATACTGAAGAACACTGAACAACACTGAACTCAAACTGAGGAGATGTGGGGTTGAGTCCAGATTCTGCCACTAAACAGCCGGTCAAGCATGCAATCACTTAATCTTCCTGGTATTATTATTACATGGGAAGGTTGATTTATTTCATCTGACTGCAAAATAAATGTACTTGTTAGACTGGATAAAGAAAATGTGGTACATATAGACCATGGAATACTACGCAGCCGTAAAAAATGATGAGTTCGTGTCCTTTGTAGGGACTTGGATGAATCTGGAAGCCATCATTCTCAGCAAACTGACACAAGAACAGAAAACCAAACACCGCATGTTCTCACTCATAGATGGGTGTTGAACAATGAGAATACGTGGACTCAGGGAGAGGAGCATCACACATTGGGGTCAGCTGGGGGGGGCGGGTTACAGGAAGGACAGTGGGGGGTCGGGATGGATAACATGGCGAGAAATGCTGGATATAGATGAAGGGGGAATGGAGGCAGCAAACCACCTGGTTATGTATATACCTATGCAACAACCCTGCATGATCTGCTCATGTACCTCAGAACCTAAAGTACAATAAAAAATAATAATAATACAAAAAATAATACCTGTAATTTCTAAGGAAAAAGAACTATTGATTTAGACTTCTTTAGCCACATTATCAATCAATCAAGTGTAAGAGAAAAATGACAACATCTTCAGATTTTGAAGAACTCAGAGTTTACCTTGCATACACTTTTTCTGATTCTTTCTTTCAGAAAATTGTCAAAGAAAACCAAATAATAAGAAACAGAATCCAGGAAACAGGTGATCCCATTCAGGAGTGCAGTGATACCAAGTCCCAGGATAAGAGCTATGCAGAAGGCCCAGAGAGCAATGAGTGAGGACTGCAGCAAGGTTAAAGGGCTTTGAGAATGTGTCTCTGGGATGAAAGCAGATTCCAGGCCACAGAGGGCATGACTAAAGGACTTGAAGACATGGTGAAAGCACATTATTGTCAACAAGAGAGTAAAAGCAATTTGAAGTCTATGCAAAGCAAAAACTGAACAAGAGAGTCACAGTATAAATATGTGGCATACTAAAAGAATCTGAGCACTTCTAACATGAAATAAGAATACACCTTGATTTTCATAAGAACTTTTTCCTTTGGCAGAAAGACTGGCAGTCACAATGGATTAAAAAAGAAAATGTAACTGTTACTTATTTGTTTTTACTTTTCAGTATGTATATAGACAAGACACAGGAAACATAGTTGTAATGGAAGAGGTTAATGTAATCAAACAATGTGAAAGGGAAGGTGTAATTAACTGAAGGTGGGAGCCAGAAAACAGAGGAGAAGCAGAAGGGAAGGGAAGCTAGTATTCTATATAGTAGAAATCAAGAAATACTACCTAAAGTTAAAGAAGAAATAGAAAGTATTAAATTGACAAAAAAATTTAAAATAAAAACATAACTATCCAGCGTAGAGAAGGGAGGTAGGTGTTATTGTGAATTACACTCTCTTCTTTAACAGTCTATAATTGTTGTGTAAAGTTGGTATTTTAAGAAAAGAGATGCAAAAATATTTTATATTAATTATGGAGACAATCACCAAATAAACAAAAATCAAATTGGGATAAAAATGACTGCCTTTACAGGTATATACTGTGAAAGTTGCCAGGATCAAAATGGAGTCATTTGGCCAGGCATGGTTTCCTGTAATCCCAGCACTTTGTGAGGCCAAGGTGGGCAGATTACTTGAGGTCAGGAGTTCGAGATCAGCCTGGCCAACATGGTGAAACCCAGTCTCTACTAATAATACAAAAAAAAAAAAAAAAGTTAGCCAGGCGTGGTGTCACAGGGCTGTAATTCCAGTTGTTCGGGAGGCTGAGGCAGAACAGCTTGAACCCAGGAGGCAGAGGTTGCAGTGAGCCAAGATTGCACTCCAACCTGAACAGCATAGTGAAACTCCATCTCAAAAGAAAAAAAAAATTGAGTAATTTGTGTTGGAGCACAAGTGACTTTATCAGAGTCACTCTAACAGACACAAGTGACTGATAAATGGAGCCTTAAAAAGCCATGAAGGAAGGGTTCTCATGCATGTGTGACTGATAACAACTATTCAAGAGACTTCAAAAACCAGAACTTGCACAAAGGTCACCACAACCTTGCACAAAAACTAATTCTGCAAGAACATCTGCCCAACAATTGCCTGTCCAACTTTAAATTGATGACATCCTTGTTATCGATCCTTGTAGCCAAGGATGGCTATCTCAAAACAACTTAGATAATCCTCCTCATTTCCCCTTTGAAAACTCCTATCTTCCTTTACTTCCCTGAATAGGCCCACCATATTCCCATCGCAACGCTCAATCCTGAATAAATACCAGTTTCTTTTAGGGAGCCTTTCTCTGGATGTTATTTAAATTGACAGTACTTTTTTTAATATCATATACAAATATGAATTAGAATGAACACTTTAAAATAAGGAATGAATGGGAGACCAGAAAATGAAATGAAACTGCACACAAATACACACAACTTGTTCAAGAAGCATGGCTGTAACGAAAAGCAGAAATAAATAGCTAGAGGAATATATTTATGATGGGAAATTCTAGAGCAATGCTGTCCAATATGGCAGCTTCTAGCCATATGTGGCTATTTAAGTTTAAGTTAATTAAAATTAAATAAAATGTAAAATTAAGTTCCTCAGTCACACAAGCCACATATCAGGTGTCCGCTAGCCCCATGCGGCCAGTGGCACCATTCTGGATGGAGCAGATACAGAACATTTTCATCAACCCAGAAAATTCTATTAGACAAAGCTATCCTAAAAGAGAACTGAATGCTGATGAAGGGCCCCATGTATCACCCATTTTCATCTGCATATTCTGTTTAACTGAATAATTCTTTATATGCGAGTATTCCAAACACAATGCTTGAAAAATATAATAAAACATCACCAATTCAAATACATATTCACAAGCAGCTCTGTCTGCACACTGTAAAAGAAACGGGCAGTTATTTTAAATGCATACTTGCTGAAGATACTATCAAAATGTTGTCTATAGCAATCCCTGACAAACTTGCTTTAACAAGCATTTAGTACATTTGTGATCAAATTGTAACTGTTGCTTACAAGGAACTTTAAGCTATTTTACCATCAACAAAGAAAAATACTTATAACATCTAATAAAAGATCATTAAGCAAGCCTATTAGCAACATGCAAACAGCTGAACAACTACTTTAAAGAATAAAAGTCTAGCCTGAATAGAAATCAGAACTGAAATCATATTTCCTGAATCTTGCCTGAGTTAATAATACTGTCTAGCCCTCTGAAGAGGAAATACTGAATCACACAATGGTAGAGCTAGAGGGAACATTAAAGATAAAGAAATATGTTCTCATTTTATAGATGGAAAAACTTAGGTTTAGAAAAGGTTAACTATCTGAGCCTCATGCCTCACAGCTAGTCAACGATAAACAGGCCAAGATCCCAGCACTTCTGACTCTCGGCCTGGCACTGTCACCACTGCACCTCACTGATCTGACAGATGCTACATCTGCATTATAAATACACCAAGACAAAATTTTTAAAAGCAAGGATTTGTCATTTTCTTTAACCCCTAGGGCTTTTTCATGTCCTTTATTGGAAACATACAACCAAGTGCAAAAATCACACAAAATTTGTATGTCCCAATAATAATAAACTGTTATTTTTCTGTTCCCCTATGTAAGAATATAAAAATTTTTTTCAAAGAAATAAAAATTCAGGCTAATCAGACCTGAGTAATATTTTTCAAAAAACTTCAGAAGAGAGTTTAAGATAGTGGTTCTTTGACTAAAGAACTCTTTGAAATAAAAACAATAGTTCCAGAAAAAAAAAATGTATATGGAGACAAATAAATTTAATTTTCCCAACAATGAAGTTGTCCATGGAACTTCTGAAGACCATTCATGAACCCTAAGTTAAGAATCTTTGAGCTAAGAATAATACATTCTTAACACATTTATTCAAAACTCTACCTGTGTGCTGCAAAAGTAACTCTAAAGCTATTTTTAATTGCCCATGAAATTTTAACATAAAATTCCCTCAACTGACTGAGCTGAAAACTTTTGATGAGAAAGAGGTAAATATGATGACCAGATGTGACTTACAAAACCCTTAAAGTCACAGTTCTCACCTTTCATTGGTCTAACTTTCATTATTCTTTGGAGTATAATCTCTTGCTTCTAGCTCTTTCATATGCTCCTGGCCATAGGGAAAAAAAAGGGATTCCCCTTACTCTGCATCTTGATGCTAAGGACTGATCCTTTTGATCTGAGTTTAAAACTTACAATGTTCAATACATAGATATACAATAAAATTAATTAAATGTCACATCACCACAGGTATAACACACATAGTATGAAAATTCTTCCTTCAGCTCAAAAGGTATGGGTGGTAATCAATGTCTTTTTTAATTCTGTTTTTCAGGTAACGGTGAAAATAATACATTGCACAAATGATGCATAAAAAACAACTTACATGTAAATTTAGAAGAAGCCTTACCATCCTGCAGAGGAGAGAATTCTGAGTTGCTCTTCTGCCTGGGTGGTGTTAACAACACAGCTGGCTCAAAAATATGTGCTGGAAAATTCTTGGCCAGATTCATGCTATCTGGAGGGTTTGGCACCTGAGACAGTTTAACAGGCAGCTCTTCTTGTGGGAATTCAACCACTTCTTCCTCTCCGAACACCAATGGCACTGAGACACTGGCATTTACAACTGGACCCTCTGAAGAAGAAGAGAGGATATTAGTGCAATAGGAAACTATGGGCACATTTCAGGTATTTATTCTTAAATGCATCTCAGTAGAGTGCAAAATCCACATGAATCCACATGGCTCCTGGAGCCTTCACTTTCTCAGCTGTATCCTCATCTGCCAATCATTCAGGGGCAGGCTCCTGGGGGGCCAGTACTGGGAAGTAGTTATTATTTTTGAAAAAGGCACTAGGACCTCAAAGCCATGAAAAGTGAGCCCCTTAGGGACTCCTAAAAAAAAATCAATGTGGCACCCTAGAATGTGGCTTTTTCTTTTTTTTCAGACAGGGTCTCACTCTGTCACCCAAGCTGGGGTGCAGTGGAGCAATTTTGGCTCACTACAGCCTCGACCTCCCAGGCTCAGGTGACCTTCCTGCCTCAGCCTCCCAAGCAGGTAGGACTACAGGCATGCACCACCACACCCAGCTAATTTTATGTATTCATTGTAGAGATAGGGTTTCACCATGTTGCCTAGCCTGGTAGAATTTTTCATTATTTGTTATGGATAGCTTTTTGATGGTCATAACAAGGAATAAAATGGCTAAAATGTGGCATATTAATGCACTGACTTCCATATACAAGGCCCCTTACAAAACAAGGAACTTCACAGGTCATGCATTATCACAACATAGTCACATTCCATATTATTTTACAAGAGTTACAAGAGCTGAAACTCAGGAAGATACTACATAAAACTTTGGTCTCACCTACATAAATCTTTCTGACTTTTTCCACAGGCAATAACAAAAATTAACAATAATTCTACAATACACTTACTCCCAGCCCTTCTCACCTATAGGATAATTAAAAGCATTCTCAGTAGTGAAGCTTAATTAATATAACAGTAAAGCACTAACATATTCCTTGATTGAGATATTAACAGCAAGACTCCACCAGAAGACGGAGACCTGCCCTAGCCATTGACTTTATCTCATGCAAGTTAAATTTTGGTCAGTCACTTCTTAGAATCCATCCTAAGAAAACGGTTTTAAATACATAAAACACTTTCCTTGCAGACACTCATCAAAGTCTTACTTAAAAGTAAAAAACATGAAAAAACTGGCATGTCCAATTCAGCCTATAGCATATGATGGCACATGAGGAAAAAAATTCAAAACAGCACTACCACATATGAACAAAAGTTATGAATTTCTAAAACTCAGTATTTTTCTCTTTCCAAAACCATCTCTTCTGAATCTAGGGCACTGTGGTTAAAAGTGCTAGCACTAAAGTCTCATTGGTCTAGATGTCCAGTAGGTGTCCAGTTCTGCTGCTTTCTACCTGTGTGATTGCTAAGTTACCAACACTTTCTCAGCCTCAGTTTCCTCTGAGGATAACACTAATGGAGATAACAATAACACCTACCTCATCAGACTATTATGAGATGAATTGAAATGACGCATGTAAGACTTAGGTATCTGGCATGAGCAAGCATCCAATGTTAGCTGGAAAGTAGTGGCAATTGTAGTAGGAACAATACTGTACATGCATAAACAGTCAATAAGTCTATATGAGTTTAGAGATTTCCGGTTTGGTTTGTTACCTAAGACCATTAAGTCTAATGACAGTCTGAGATAGATAATAAGACCACACTCACCTGGACTGTCCATAACTCTTCTACCTGTGGCTCCCCTTTCTGATGCCTGAATTTCTTGTCTGTTATTTATCACTGGACAGTTCTTAACAGCATGTATGAGTGATATAAGTTGCTCATCTGTTGTGATCATATACTGCTGAAGTCTTGCCTGGAGAGGAAAACATATGAAATAGTATTATTAGCATATCAAACGTCAAACAACCACCTAGAAAGCAAACCACACAAAGTATATGTGTGTTTACACATGTATAATAGCATCATTTTAAGTATTTCAGGAATTTGAGACTTCCATTCAAATTAAAGCAATGCTATCTATAATTATAAATATTCCAATAGTCCCATGATAGGGAAATGGTTAAGTAAATCATGAATAGTAATTAATAAATACCCTTCTATAACATTAAGAATTAACCTTTCTACAGAGCTTTCCATTTACAAAACCTCTTCATATAGATGTCCCAACTGACTCTTAAGCTACCTCCAAGAGGTAGAGATACATGAGGTGGAGGAAACAATGAAGATTACCCAGGCACCTAAACTGACAGACATGAACACTCTAAATATTTGTGCTAATGCATATGAAATAATGTTTAAGGGAAAAAAGAAAAGCACAAAATTCTGTATGTAATTAATACAAATATTAATTACAACTTGGTTTTTATATATGTGCATAAGAGAGATAACACTGTATTTTATATATGAACATATTCTCATGTTTGTCTGTGTGTATTTAAATACATATTTTTTTTATATTACATAAGGTTTTTTTTTTAATTTAAAAGATCACCCACAAAATACCTTACCCATAGATTTACCGAATGTGTTAAATGTTTGGAATTCCAGTCTTACATGTAAAAGTCAACCAGATTGCCCAGAAGGTTAGATGAATTTGTTTTGTTCTTAATGTTTTCTACAAGGATGATATAAGTAGGTCATCTAAAAACATCAGGTTCGATCACTACCATATAATGCTCATCTTTCTTAAGTTACATATTGGTGTTACGCAAATGGTTCTTAGAAGTAGAGAAAATTGCAGGTAGAAGGAAGAAAAGGAGAGTTCTGTAAATTGCTGACACCCTGTAATAATAACAAAGTAAGAAAATCAAGGGCTGGCGGCCAGTAACAAACTTCTATCTAAGCATATATATCTTTCTCATGCATGCTTAGAGAGATACAGACATTAGATAAAAGTCAGGTGCAGCCAGACATCAGAAATATTAATAGTACTGCTGAATGAAGTATAGTAAACATTTTTATACCACCAGCCCAAATTTTTTCCCAAATTCCACACTCATATATCCAGTGGCCTACTCAACACCTCCATCTAGAACTCAAATAGACTTCTCAAACTTAAGCTATATAAAACCACATTCCTCCTAAAGCCTTCTCTACCTCATAAATGGCAACTTCATCATTTTAATCATTCAGGCCAAAACTTTGGAATTACCCTTGACTCTTTTCCAATATCCTCCAATTCACTCCATATCTAATCAATTAGCAGACTGCATTGGTCAGCCTTCAACATGTATTCAGAACTTGGGCACTTCTCACACCCTCTACCACTTCCACCTAAACCAAGCTGCCATGTCTCACCTGAACTATTCCAATAACTTCTAATGCAACATTCTGCTTTATTTGGCCATCTACTCTAGTCCCATACTGTTCTCAAACTGTATGCTGAGGTACCCCAGGTCACTAAAGTGAACTTACAGGGGCACCAGAGGAAAATTTAAATTTTCAAAGGAAATAGTGGTTCTTGCCATCTATCACACACTGGTGAACTATTAGCGCAAGACAGTTCACAGTCTCAATGTCAGACTACATTACATTACTTTGTCAAATCTTCTCCTGACTGGGTTTTCAGTAGTTGCTAGGTTAAAAAAACAGTTCTGGAGGAAAATCAGTGTGGAACAGGAAATAAGAATGATCGTGTTCCATATGATTCCACACTTTGAGAAGTGGTACAGTGCTCAAAACATACATATAACCCATTAGTAAATAATTGTAGTTATTTAAGAGAACGTATTATTTTCTCAAACAGTCGGTTGTTAGGACATAGTTGTTTGGACTTAATAAGCAGAACTGTTAGGTATTCTTTTGGCCTAGGGGTGTTATAAAGACACTAAGGGCACTGCGACCCAAGAAAGGGTACCAATCTCTGATCTAGTTTCAACACAACCCAGAGTGATCCTCTTAAACCCAAGACAAATCATGTCTCTTCTCTTTACATATGTATTCCTATCTCACTCGGCATAAAAGCCCAAGTCTTTAACCAGCATGCAAGCCCCTATGTGATCAGGCTTACCTGATCTTGTCTCCTGCCCCTCTCTCTTCCCCATACTCTACTCTTGCCACACTGGTCTCCTTGATGAATCTAAGCTCACCAGTCACACTCCCACCACAAGACCTTTGCACTTGCTTTTCCTCTGCCCAGACTGCTCTTCTCTCAGCGACCCACATGCTCACTCCTCACCTCTTCCAGGTCTTGGCACAAATGTCACTTCCTCAGACAGGCATGGCCCATCTCATTTGTAATTGCATCCCACCCACCTTAGGTATTTCCTATGCCTTTGTGTGCTTTATTTTTCTTTGAAGTATATATCACTCTCTAACCTACCATACTTCCACTTTTTGTTTTTAGGATTTATTTAGAATGTAAGCTCAATGAGGGTAAAGTTTTCTATATTTTGTTCACTATTCTATTTCCTGTACCTAGAACAGTACCAGGCCCATGGCAGGTATTCAATAAAGATATGTTGAATAAATTAGTACATGTTAAAACTGCATATCTTCCCAAGAGAATTAAAAACATATGTTCTGCAAAAATATGTATAACAGTGTTCATAGCAGTATTATTCATAACAGACAAAAAGTAAAAATAACCCAAATGTTCATTAACTAATGAAGGAATACATAAAATATGGTATATTCATACAATAGAATATTATTGGGCAATACAAAGGAATGAAGTACTGATACATGCTAAACATATTAACCTTAAAACACTATGCTAAGTGAAAGAAGGCCACATATTCCATTGTTCCATTTCTATGTAATATCCATATTGGGCAAATCCACAAACACAGAAAGTAGATTAGTGACTGCCAGGACCTGGTGAGAAGAGAGAATGAAGAGTACTTCTAACGAGTACAGGATTTCTCTCTGGAGTGAGGAAAATGTTCTGGATTTAGATAATGGTACTGGCATACAACTTCAAATATACTAGAAACACTAAATTGTACATTTTAAAAGGGTGGACTTAATGGTATGTGAACTCTATTATCAAATTTGTGTGTGTGTGTGTGTGTGTGTGTGTGTTTTTAAGACAGTGTCTCACTCTGTCACCTAGGGTAGAGTGTAATGGCAAAATCATAGCTCACTGCAGCTTCAAACTCCTAGGCTCAAATGATCCTCCTACCTCAGCCTCCCAAGCAGCTAAGACTACAGGCATATGCCACCTTGCCTAGCTAATATTTTTATTTTTTGTAGACAGGTCTCACTTGTTACCCAGGCTGATCACAAACTCCTGTCCTCAAGTGATCTTCCCACCTCGGCCCTCAAAGTGCTGAGATTAAAGGTGTGAGCCACTGTGCCTGGCCCTATATTATCAATTTTAAAAAAGTATACATCTATATTTAATGTCCATTAACACAAATAATTTATCTTCTAACTACTGTTTGTCTAAATAAGACAAGCAGCTCTCTTCTGGCTAATAAATAAAATAACCACCATATGAGAACAAAAAAGATGAATAAAATAGACTGTGTACACTCAAGAAGCACAGTCTCAGTGACAAGTACACATATAACGTAATCCGGTAAACTCAATAATGCCAATATCCAGACAGTATCAGAAGTGCACAAAGAAGCAGAGTGCAGTGGCACATGCCTGTAATCCCAGTACTTTTGAGGGCCAAGGCGGGTGAATCACTTGAGCCCCGGAGTTCAAGATCAGCCTGGGCAACATGATGAAACCCCATCTCTAAAAACATAAAAAGTTAGCTGGGTATGGTGGTGCACCCCTGTAGTCCCAGCAACTTGGGAGGCTAAGGCCGGAGGATCACTTGAGCCCAGGAGGTCCACTCCAGCCTGGGTGTCACGCACTCCAGCCTGGGTGACAGAGTGAGACACCATCTCAAAAAAAAAGAAGTACACAAAGGAAGAATGCTCAATGCAGCATAGAAGCAATAGGTTTTCTAGAAGAGAACTGTGTAAGTCTTTGAATAAAGAAAAGAAGCAATCAGTCAAGCAGCAAAGAGGACTTTATGTAACAAATATCAAGATACTGTGAACAACTGTAAATAGCATCTGATATAACTGCAAAAGGACTCCCAAAGGCTATCTTCTGCTGTTTTGAAATTAAAAGTGGCTATCATAACACTCATTTCACATTTTGGATTAACTACTGCAACAATGGTAGTTATAATTTAAATGCAGATTCTGTCCTCCCACAAAATAGTAAGTCTCTTAAAAGACAGGGAGACAGTCCATATACTATTTCCAACCTTCTACTATAATACCTCCAATGTAATAAATGTTCAATAATAGTTACCACTGATGATAATGAGACTGATAAGTAACCACATCAACACAGTTAAATCAAAAACAACTTTAAGAGAATCTAGCACATGTTTAAAGATGTTTTATACCACTGAACACATAAAAATTGGGATCTCATCTGAGTACCTGTGTAGCAGCATTTTCTTCTCTAAGAAGAAGAATTTCAGCTGTCAGAGCATCAATAAGCTCTCGATGATCACCTAATACTTGTTCCAATTGTTGCCTTGTCTCTACTTCTTTACGTAACTGGATCTCACTCTACAAAAAAATATCAAATAAATGTCCCCCAATAGCATCACATGTTGAAAACTAAGTTTTCACTCAAAGTTGGCAAAGATATTTACAGAGAAGCATATATTATGTGACAGTAATGACAAAGATTTTTATTAAAAGGTTTACTATGTTTAATTAAAGAAAATGTGCTGCTTTATCCTCTTCATTTCTTTAAATAGAATAAAATGAACAAAATGCTATATAAAATTAAGTAGCTACATTTTTTGTAAAAAGAAAGTAGAGGGATATACATACATATATTGTTTGAATATACACTGATCATCTCTAGAAAAATACACTGGTATCTGGTAATAATAGTTGGCTAAAAGTAAGCAAACAGCCTAGCTGTAAGTTAGGGATGAGAGTTAGACTTTTCATTGTACAATCTGCTGTATCTTTGAATTTCATATCATGTGACTATATTGTCAATTCAAAAATTAAGTTTGTTAAAATATAATTTAAAATAAATGACTACAACTTTAAATGGTTTAACTTTGTTAAAGCAAGTGATTCGCTTAAAAGTACATGTTTCTGGCCGGGGGCAGTGGCTCACGCCTGTAATCCCAGCACTTTGGGAGGCCAAGGCTGGCAGATCACGAAGTCAAGAGATTGAGACCATCCTGGCCAATATGGCAAAACCCCATCTCTACTAAAAATACAAAAATTAGCTGGGCATGGTGGTGTGTGCCTATAGTCCCAGCTACTCAGGAGGCTGAGGCAGGAGAATCACTTGAACCTGGGAGGTGGAGGTTGCAGTGAGCCAAGACCACATCACTGCACTCCAGCCTGGCAACAGAGCAAGATTCTATCTCCAAACAAAAAAAGTACATGCTTCTAAGCCTGAAATACTTTCCAAGAGCCAAAAGTATACTCTTGAAGATTCCTAAGTTAATGGTGAAAGAATGTTAAGTCTTTAGTAGGTCTGACAGTACAACAAATCTTTCATTTAAAAGGAATTTTAGAGTCAGGTGTGGCGACTCATGCCTGTAATCCCAACACCTTGGGAGGCCAAGGCAGGAAGATTGCTTTGAGCTCAGGAGTTCGAGACCAGCCTGGGCAACATAGTGAGACCGTGTCTCTACAAAAAAATACAAAAATTAGCCAGGAGTAGTGGCGTATACCTGTGGTCCCAGCTACTCAGCAGGCTGAGGCTGGAAAATTGCTTAAACCTGGGAGGTGCAGGTTGCAATGAACTGAGATCACGCCACTAGTGCACTATAGCCTGGGGAACAGAATGAGACCCTGTCTAAAAAAAAAAAAAAAAAAAAAAGCAATTCAACTTTAGGAAGACAGCTCTAGAGAAACTGAAACGTCTGTATTAAGGTGGTAGATCTATTTCTATTTCGTTAAATAATAGACTTTCTTGTGTAACAGGCAAGTATATAACAGTTTAAATAGATTTTTTTATTTGCATTTTAGGTTTTGGGGTACATGTGAAGAACATGCAAGATTGTTGCACAGGTACACACATGGCAGTGTGATTTGCTGCCTTCCTCCCCATCACCTGTATCTGGCATTTCTCCCCATGCTATCTCTCCCCATCTCCCCACCCCCCACTGTCCCTCCCGTATTTCCCCCCGACAAACCCGTGTGTGATGCTCCCCTCCCTGTGTCCATGTGTCCTCATTGTTCAACACCCACCTATGAGTGAGAACGTGTGAACTGATGCAAGAATAGATAGATTTTTAAAGATGAAATACATAGCCAACTCTAATTCTGTGGCATTCTGT
>CAUYLG010059421.1:0-11181 GCA_963573385.1 Cacajao melanocephalus | reverse complement strand
GTGGCTCCTCCGCCGGGAATCTCCTAGTCTGTGGGCAACAAAAATTCGTCTGAAAGTGCGGCGTCCACTCGCTCTCTGCGCTTTCACTGGGAGCTACAATCCTGAGCTGTTGTTAATCGGCCATCTTGGATCTCTCTCTGCTTTGGTTCTTAATATCTTTCTGACAAGTATCTTTTCACTTAAGTTAGCTAGAGAGTTTCTTTTGTTTGAAAACAAATGAACCTAAACTATATTAAAAATTTTAAGTAGTAGTAAACTTCTTGTTTCAGCTCGAACATTTAAAGATCTTAGAAGTTGTCACTGACATCTTTACAACAAGAATAATCTGAACAAACTAAAAAATCAATGACTCTTCTTGGACCCATCATAGAACTAATGCTTTGGATCAAAACACCCTGAAATCCGCAGAGGCAGGTTCTCTCAGAGAAATAGAGCAACTGATATCTGCTTAACTTGGAGCAGAAGCCACTGGAAACATAAATTTTTAGAATTAATGAATGGATTATAAAATTGAAAAAATATTCAAATTGCAGCTCAGAGAGACGGGTATAGAGAGGTTTACAAACATAAAATATAGAGTGAGAAGAGCTAATGAGCATTCCAGGAAGAGATAATTCAAATAAGGAGAAGCAATATTTAAAGAAATAATGACTAATAATTTAAAAAAGTTTATGAAAGTCATCTATTATCATATTCAAGAAGGTCAACAAATCCCCAACAGTATAAATAAAAGAAATTCGCACCTCAACATATAGAATGAAGTTGCAAAAAACAAAGACAGGAATAAAATATTAAAAACAACTAGAAAGAAATGATAGATTACCCAACAAAGGGGATACAATTAAAATGACAGCTTAATTTCTTAATAGCAACAGTGGGCCAGGTATGGTGGTGTGCACCTGTAGTCCCATCTATTCAGGAAGCTGAGGTGAGAGAATCCCTTGAGCCAGGGGGTTTGAGAGAAGAAAATGAAATAATATACAATTGAAAGATCTTCTGAGAAGGAAAATAAAATAAAGATACTATCCAAAAAAATTGAAAACAGAAGTTATCACCAAAAGACTTTCACTGAGGGAACATGAAAAGAATGTACTTCAAGAGGAAGCCAACTAATTCTAGTAGGATGTACTGAGATGCTCTTCTTAAGAAGGAATGTTGGAACTTCACTAGAACAAGACGCTAATGATCCTCAGGGCCACATTTACAGAAAATTGTATTTATTTCTTTGAAACATGATTTTAGATTTGCATATATTTGATTTTGCCAACAGGTTAAAAATTCTGTCAGTGAGAACCTAGTATGCTTTCCAGGCAATATACTTATTTTTTTTAAAGTTTTTAAAACATTACTAACAGGATGAATATAATAGGAGAATATTTTATATTTCTGTAGTCCAAGAGAGTCGCTTCTGGCTAACAGAAGCAAGAACATTTCTGGGAAAGCTTGCTCAATCTGAATCAGAAAGCAGAGAAAAGAAGCAGTCAGATCAGCAGGAAGAACAAATGTTGCAAATGGAAGAAAATACAGACAGATGGTTGAATCTGTGTTAGATCACACTGAACCATTGTGAAGGCAAGTAAGGACATTAATTGTTCAGAGCATGCACATAGTGAAACGGGAGGAAATTATTCATTATTTGCAGATGGATTTCTTGATGCTCTACAGAAAGACTACTAACATACCTGCATAATGCTGTCCCCAGAGGAAATGAAAAGATTTGACATTTTCTCCCAAAATCTAAGTTTCACATTTACAAAGAAAGAGTTTTCGTTGGACTATTTATCCTTATGGCTATTTTCATGGCTTTGTCACTGGTTTAAAGCTGAAAAACATTAGAAAAATTTGGAGTGATTTGCTTACTAAAAAGCCATATTACAAGTCCTTATTATTTCAATTGGTGCCAAATAATAATTGTCATAAAAAATGTGAGAGCTTTGTCTATCAATGGCAACAATTGTGAAGAAGACAATAATTTCTCTCACCCATGCTACATTAAAAATTAACTTTTCTACTTTTAACATCCTCCTCCCCATGAAGATTTTATCTCCAGAGCCAAAATTACTATTTTTTAACTACACTTATCTCAGCTGGGTATCAATAGAACCCAGTATTATCTAACAAATTTATATTATAGTGTTTTTAACTAATATTCCTTTCAGGGTTGCACTTTTAAAAGAATTCTTCTTAACCAGAAACACTTACTTATTGGTAGAATGTCCAGCAACTGGCAAATTTCTAAACATCTACTGTATCAAGATGGCATGTCAAGTCATTTAAAAAAGAACATATTTTGAGGATAATTGGCTAGCCATTTGGAAGAAAAGTGAAATTAGATCCCTACCTCAGGGTGTAGACAAATACAATAAAAGGTTAATGATTAATTATCATAAAGTTAAAAGTCAAAGTCAAAAGTCAAAAGAAAATATAATGGAAAATATTTTTATTCTTTATACTAAGCCTTTCTTATGAAACAAAAATTAAGAAAAATACTGAAACTTTGACTACCTAAAATTTTGTGATTTTTTATTTTATTTTAGGGAAAGAGTCTTGCTCTGTTGCCTAGGCTTGAGTGCAGTGGCACAATCATAGATCACTGCAGCTTTTGTTTGTTATTTTAAGTTCCAGGATACATGTGCAGGATGGGCAGATTTGTTACATAGGTAAATGTGTGCCATGGTGGTTTGCTATACCTGTCAACACATTGCCTAGGTATTAAGCCCAGCATTTTTCCTGATGCTCTCCCTCCCTCTGCCCCAGCCCTCCCAGCAGGCCCCAGTTCACTGCAACTTTGAACTCCTGGGCTTAAGTGATCTTCCTGTGTTGGTGTCTCAAAGCTCTGGCATTATAGGCATGAGCCACTGCACCTGGCCTCTACATAAAATGTTAAGTGTCATCCAGTAAGAAAAACCGTATACAAAGTCAAAATGATGAATGAGAAATTGAAAAGATATTGGTAACATATATGATAGACAAGGAAAGCCAGTAAAGGCATTGTTTAAGAGCACAGGCTCAGAAATGAGATTGCACAGGTTCAAATATTAACTACATTAAGTTCTTAGTCTTTTGACCTTAGGCAAGTCATTTAACCTCCTTGGGCCTCAAATTTCCTCATCTATAAGTAAGAGTTAATAATAAATCTATTTTCTTGGGTTAGCTGAGAGCTATTATAATTGCCCATGATCTGTCAAAGTTTAATTAAATCAATAAGATAAGCACAACTGATCCACTAGAATACTGAACATCAATAAAAACCTATCTATCCATTTCATCTTATTTTCAGCTACTCCTTGGCACAAATCCTACATATCAAATTGTCCTGGTCCACATTCTCTTTAAATTGGCTGTGTATTTCTGTGATGGTTAATTTTGGATGACAACTTGACTGAATTAAGGGATTCCCAGCTGGTAATAACTGGCAAAGAATTATTCCTAAGTATTTCTGTGCAGCTGTTTCTGGAGGAGATTGGCATTTGAATCAGTGGACCGAGTAAGGAAGATCCACCTTCCCCAATGGATGAGCACCATCTAATTGGTTGAGAGCCTGGACAGAACAAAAGGGCAGGAGAAAGCTGAATCTGCCCACTCTTCTGGAGCTGAGACACTCATCTTCTTTTGCCCTAGCACATCAAAACTCCAGGTTCTCTGACCTTTGGACACTGGAACTTAACCCAGCATCCCCTTACCTCCTCAAGATCTCAGGACTTTGGACTTGGACTGAGCCATGCTACTGGCTTCCCTGGTTCTCCAGCTTGTATATGGTATATCATGGAATTTCTCAGTCTCCAATATCATGTGAGCCAATTCTCATAATAACTCTCTTCTCTATCTAATCTATTACATTTATCTTTCTATCTCAATTTTTTTGTTTATCTGGAGAATCCTAATATAACTTCCTGTTGGGTACCTTTAATGTCATTATCTCAGTCAAAAATTCTCCTTGTAGTCACTGGAAGTAAAATATTAATATCACCCATATTTTAAATTCAAACTCAAATCCTGCTTTTATTATATTCTTTATTAGTCAGTCAGGATGTTGCATTCTCTCTCTCTCTCTCTCTCTCTCTCTCTCTCTGAATTTCTAAGGAGTCTATAATACTAGTTTCTACATATAATCAAATACTGTTTTGTTCTTTCAGTGTGGTACATGTACATATTTTATCTCCTACAGAAATTTGTAAATTTTCACAGTCAAGAATATTTTTCTTCTATAACCTCACAGTGCATATTAAGTACTTACTGTGAAAATGTTAAATATTTTTCTATGTTTTCCATAACATTGATCTGCTACAGGTCAGTCAGTGAGAATGTATATAGAATTCCCATACCTGTAATCTGTTCACCACCAACAACCCACACCTGAAACCCTTCCCCTACAAACACACTTAGAAAAAGAAACAAACATTTTCCAAATGGCATATGGTTCCTTTTATTACTTGCACTTAACTAACAAATATATGAGACATGATCTGTACTACATTTTTAAAGGCTGCAGTGTAGGATATAGGCTGAAAGGGGGAATGGATGGAAGAATTAAGGAGGCTATTTCAGTGATTAAGAGAGATGATGGTGGCTTGGGCAGGATGGTAGCAGATGAGGTCAAGAGATAGGAGGCTGGGCATGGTGGCTCACACCTGTAATCCCAGCAATTTGGGAGGCCAAGGCAGGTGGATTACCTGAGGTCAGGAATTTGAGACCAGCCTGGCTAACACAGAGAAACCTCGTCTCTACTAAAAATACAAAAATTAGCCAGGCGTGGTGGTGCATGCCTGTAATGCCAGCTACTCGGGAGGCTGAGGCAGGAGAATTACTTGAACCTGGGAGGCGAAGGTTGCAGTGAGCCAAGATCACGCCACTGCACTCCAGCCTGGGCAACAGAGTGAGACTCTGCCTCAAAAAATAGAGAGAGAGAGGGAGATGGGATCAGATTCCAGATACATTTTGAAGGTATATTTGAGGCAGTATATTTGCCTGCAGGGGATATAGTGTGATAAAGAAAGGGCAAGGGCAAGATCTAGAATGTCAACTGCATAGCTGACATGAGAAAATAACCAGTTCAAATCAGAGCAAATGGATGAAGGGGTGAGGGCATAGGTTTCCAAATGAGATGGGCAAAATATCTCAGTTTTGAATATTTGAAAATTATATTAGTTGGCATATAACAGATTTAGTAGAGCATATTTAAAAATTAAGAGTAGATAGAAAATGAACCAATAAACCAGGCAATTATTAATCCTAGGGAAAAAATAAGTATATAATAAAAGGTATATACGCAAATATTTATTTAGCTTTGCAGGGAACAATGTTTTTATAATATTAATAACATAAACACAGTATAAAACTGTCAAAACTGACAATATAAAACTGTCAAATCAAGAAATAGGATTATTAAGCATATTATTTAGACATGGAGGTAAATGTAGAGGATACTGCTAAAAATAGTGAAAAATGATACCTTATAGGGTAAGGCTAATTTTAACATGAATAAGAATTTCAGTTAACTAGAACCTCATCCTCAGAGATTCTGATTCAGTAGGTTGGAGTGTGCCCCATGAATGTACATTTCTAAAATGCTCACTCCTAAACTGGGCAACATGGCAAAACCTTATCTCTACAAAAAATAGAAAAATTAGCCAGGCATGGTGGTGCACATCTGTGGTGCCAGCTACTAGGGGGCTGAGGCAGGAGGATTGCTTGAGCCTGGGAGGCAGAGGATGCAGAGAGCCGAGATCAACTTGGGTGATAGAGACCCCATGTGAAAAATTAAAAAAAAAAAAAAAAACTCACAAAAGTAGAACTAAGGAGTTAGAAACAGTGGAACAGAAGACACCTGTTTTTTCATTATAATTATTTTAGTAGAGTGGTTCTCAAACCTGGGTGCTCATTGGAATCACCTGGGGAGCTTTGAAAACTACTGACACCTAGATCCCATTCCCAGATGTTGTGATGTAATCCATCTGAGGTGCAACCTGGTGTTGGTGGTTTTAGTAGCTCTCCAGGTAATTTTCATGTGTGGCCAAACTAGAGAAATTTTTAAGCATAATTTTAACTATGTGCATAAACTAGTTTTTAACAGGAAAATAATTTTCCGTATAGTTTGCATGGGGGTGGGAAGACTGTCAGACAAAGAGCTGAAAGACATGGGATTATGTCTGATATGATCCTCTGCCATGAGCCAGCTCTGTATCCTTGGGAAAGTCACCATATCTATCTGGGCTTCAGTTTCCTCATGTGTAAAATTATGATGTTAGACTAGCTATTTTCAGTGTTCTTTTCAACTTCACATTTTTATGGATAATTGCTATAATACTATATGCTATAAAAGTGTAGAGCAACAAAATACTCCATGTGATACAAAGAGTGATTATTATTATTTAGGAAACTATATTATAAATACTTTTATTATTTTTAAGTATCTTTTTCATATATACATACAATTTTCCCCATTGCCTATTTGTTTTACTCAGTACAATAATCAAATTACCCTGGTAAATAAAGATGAAAACAGTTGAGATTAATTTATAGTTGATTTCTCTAAAACATCATTTGCCAAATTGCATTCATAAAGAGGACAAAATAGTCCACCCTTGGGTTATTGTAATTTATTTTCTCAATTGTGATAAGCAGATTCTGACCCTTCTGCTGGCCCCATATTTCTATGTACAAGGAGTATCCTTTTTCAAGATGTCCACCTCTAACTAATTTTAAGGGGGCAGTGTGTGGTCATAAAAGTTCAGGCATATGAAAGTACAGAAAGTTTTCACTTAACATTGTCAATAGCTTTTTGGAAACTGTGACTTTAAGCAAAACAGCATATAACAAAACGAATTTAACCATAAGCGAATTGGTATAAGTGAGAGTTAAGTTCCTACAGCATATTTTGGTCTTACAAATATCACTAAACTTCTAAATAAAAACAAAACACTTCTAATTTTAAACCTTAAATAAATGTGAGCTATGCATAAATGTTTAAATGATTAATAAAAACAAATAAGAAAATTACTTACCCAATTATTCCAGCTCAGATGGCTGGAGCCTATTCTGGCAGCTCAGGGCACAAGGCGGGAACCAGCCTGGATAGGATGCCTTTTCATTACTGGGTTTACTTATACTCACACCAACACACACACACACACCCGTACTAGGACCATTTAGACACTCCAATTCAACTAATGTGTGAAAAATGGAGAAAACCAGATTACCCAGAGAAAACTCACACAGACATGGCAAGAATTTACAAACTCCACACAGACAGTGGCCTTGGCTGGAATCAATTTTTTTCTCTCATCAGTGTTATAATGAAACCATGTTGAAGAAAATGAGGTTATTCCAGGACTTGCTGTAATTGATTGGAGTATTGGCTAAACTCCCTGGTGACTCCTCATTACTGAAAGGTCTTACCCTGATTATCCTGGAGACCTAGAATAATTGTGCTATAAATTCTCAATCATGAATACTAACAAAGAGAGATTTGGAGAATGAGGATTGATATAGATAATCCAAGGGATTTTATATTGACTTTAGAATGCACCATGTAGAGAAAACTTCCAATTTGTCTTTAGAATTATGTTTTCTTTAGAGTAATTAAAATCAGTTTTCAATAGAGATAAGTGGTGTTATGCAAGTAGAGAAGGAAAACTGGTCTGAAATAACAAAAACTAGCTTCTCATAATTACAGATGGATTATCAAGAGTAAGGTGTTTATAAAAGTAAACATATTCGTGCACATATGTGTTTGTCCATGACTCTGATTTCCTGCCTTTTAAGGAACTTTTTTGCCCAGATGGAAATCATAAGCCTTAGTGATCTAGTGCTGAAACAAAAGGTGAATTCTGAAATGAAATGAGGTCAGAGCTATGTGCCATGCTTTTCCAGGTAGTTAAAAATGAACTGAGAATTCACCATCTGGTAAGAGGCATCTTGGGGAAGCAGCCACCTTCTGTTGGACATAAATGAAGTGAAAGCTTGTTGAGCTATTTATTCTTAGGTAGTTGTGACCGTGTTTTGCTCCTCCACTGAAATTAGCTCAACTTTTGATCTCATACGTTTAGAATGGATGTTCTTAGCGAATACTGAGACTAATCTAATCAATTAATTTGTGCCAACAGAGAAGTTGTAGGGAATAGTCCCTTCTCTCAACCCCTAAGTTTGCCTTATCTTTCTAGGTAAATATGAACATGTTATCAGAAGTTAAACCCTTCTAGTCTACCCAACTAAAAACACTAATTGATAAATTTCAGGTGAGGTAGGAGAGAAGATCGGCACTAAAGAGAAGAAAGGTTAGTGGTCTAGCAGGATCTTGCAACTGCCCTGAAATCACGGGATCTATGCATAAAGACTAGAAAATACACACTTACCTTTTAGTATACGTGCTACTGAAGTGAGCACTACACTTACTCTTAGAAAGCAGTATGTAAATAGAGGTATTGGCTCTGTTTCTTTACATGAAAGCTTTGAGTGTTTTTACCTTTACATAAAATTTTGAGTGCAAAATCATTTTGAAAGAGATGTATAAATAATATTTTAAAAGTAACCTCAATGAATGAAAATAATGCTAAATTATATGTGTATAGCATTTACAAATACTTTCAAAGACTGAATTTTATTCTTCATAACAGTGTTGTGAGATAGGTAAAGTAAGTAAAAGCCCTGTTTTACAAATGAAGGAACTGAGATTCAAAGAGATTAAGTAGAATACTAGAAATGGTATAGCTAGTATATAATGGGAAGAAAGGCAGGTGAAAGAGCCTATAGTCAAGCAACTATAATAACCACCACCACCATTTACTGAACACCTACCATGTTCAGTGATTATGTTAAGCATTTTAAGGATATTATTACATTTATTAAAATATTATTTCTTAAAAAAATAAAAAGTAGGACAATTTCTTGCAAAAAAAATTCAGTAAAACAACTTAAGGCAGATGATAATGATAACTATAATTTGTTGAACAGTTATTTGCTAGACACTGCATTAGGCACTTAATCTAGATTTTATCTAATTCTCACAATTACCCAAAGAGTTGACTATTATTTATTTCATTTTACACATAAAAAATATAAGCACAGAGGAATTAAGTGACTTGACCAAGACTGCACAGCTGGTAAGTGATGGAACTTACTACTATATGTCACATGGTAACAAATATTGGTTACATTGAATTATTTCCTCTTAATATCATGAAAACTTACCTATCATAGGTCTAACTACATAACTGGTATTTTAAACAATTATTTGTGTTTCTCATAATTTTACTTAAGCTTGATGTAGATAATCTTTCTCCTACCCTTGGATTAAAACTTAGGTAGACCCCATATTTTTTCTGGCCACTCTTGGGTAAAGTTCTGCAATCATCTTAAGTCACAAATACAGTGTGAGTACAGAAATTATAAGGGTACAATAATAGACAATGGTCAAAACCCCAAAATTGTTTTAATGTTAAAGTCTTTCTGCCTTTTGCAACATGGGCCAGAAGAAGCTGGACACAGGTAAGTCGGAAGTGAGTGCAGTCCTCCTTCCTGTCCCTGCTCTGCTTCCCCTAGTTTATTAACTATGATTTTTGATTTTCTGTTTCTATCAGAGTGGAAGTTGAGATAGGGAGGGGAGATAAAAGGAATGAGAAAGTTTTTACATTACTGTTATTGTTGTAAGGTGGTTCTGTGCTCTCTAGGACTGAAAGACAAATAATTTGACTTTTTAATCCCCCCATGGGGCATTTTTATTGCCTCTTTGGAAATCTCTGTTGAGCGCCTCTCAACTTCCATTGTCTTGATCTCGCTGAATGGCTTTTATTCTGGCAGTTAATTACTTTCTCCCAGCTTCTAAAATCCTTCAGCCCACCTCTATTTCCTTCCTTCTGAGGTCCCATCACCATTCTAAGCAGCACCATTAAACAGAATCTAATACAAATGAGATACGAACTGAAACAGACTGTCTCTAAAGCTAGCCATAACATTCTCTCCTTGTCCCTTTGTTCTTTTATAATGTGGTTTCCACTCTTCCCATAAAAAGATGAAGTCTATTTTCCTTTCTTTTGAAACCAGGACCATCCCAATCAAATGCAGCAAAAGCTATGCTTTGTGACTTCCAGGCCTACATCTTGAGATCTTGCAGCTTCTGCTTTTGCACCTTTGGAGTCCTGAGTCATCATGCATATTAGTTCAACTACCCCACTGGAGAGAGAGGCTCAGCCAGATCCCAGGTGTTCCAGCCATGCCAGCTGAGGCACCAGGTATGGAGTGGACATTTTAGATACCCCAGGAACACAGAGAGATCCAAGCTAACACTGCAGAGACAAACCAGCCCTGAGCCTACCCCAAATTGTAACATTGTGAGCACATAAATTATTGCTTTTATTTTAACCTTCTATATTCTGTGGTAGTGTTTTTTTTGTTTGTTTTGGTTTTGTTTTGTTTTTAGCAGTAGTGTGTAACTGATACAAAGGCTATCTGGTCTACAGTAAACACTTTTGTATTCCTGATCACACATACTTTGGGAGGGCAGAAAACTCTCTTCCATTTTGGTGCTCATGTTGTTTGTCAACTCATCTCAAAAATTTTCTGAGTCAAACAGCAATCCAATGAAGTTAAACAGACACTTAATATATTGACCCAGAAATGCCCCTCCTAGCCCAAGAGAAGTTGAAGACATGTTCATATAAAGACATATTTACAAATGCTTAAAATAGCTTTATTCGTAATTACCAAAAACTGGGAGAAAACCAAAAATTCATCAGCTGGTGAATGGATAAACAAATTGTTATTCATCCATGAAACTACTGATACATGCAACAACAAGGATGAGTTTCAAAAGCAATGTGTTAATTGATAGAAGAAAGATATAAAAAGCTACATATTATTATGTATTGTCATTCATATGACATTCTGAAAAAGACAAAGCTAAATGGGCAAAAATCAAACCAGTATTGGTTAGCATCTGAGAGTATGAGAAGGGTATTAACTTCAAATGGGCATCAGAGAACTTTTGTGGGTAATGATGTGATATTTTTATTTTATTTTATTTTATTTCATTTATTTATTTATTTATTTTTGAAAGAAAGAAAAAGAGAGGAAAGAAAGTGAGAGTGAAAGAAAGAAAAAAAAGAATGTAAGAGAGAAAGAAAGAGGAAGAGAAAGAGGGAGAGAGAACGGGATTCTTGTTCTATTGCCCAGGCTAGAATGCAG
>CAUYLG010059420.1:0-12909 GCA_963573385.1 Cacajao melanocephalus | reverse complement strand
TCACCTGAGGTTGAGAGTTCAAGACCAGCTGGACCAATATGGAGAAACCCTGTCTTTACTAAAAATACGAAAGAAAGAAAGAAAGAAAGAAAGAAATTAGCTAGGCACGATGGTGCATGCCTGTAATCCCACCTAATCAGGAGGCTGAGGCAGGAGAATCGCTTGAACCTGGGAGGTGGAGGTTTCGGTGAGCTGAGATCATGCCACTGCACTCCAGCATGGGCAACAGGAGCGAAACTCTGTCTCAAAAAAAAAAAAAAAGAAAAAAAAAAGCTCTTCCTTTTCAACATGTCACAAAGAGGACTTTAAAAAAAGATGAGTCCCTTCCTATTTTCCCAGGTATGAAGCTTCAGTGATGCAAGATGAATAAATTCGAGAGATCTGCTGTACACCATTTTGTCTATAGTCAACAATATTGTAAAGTACACTTAAAAACTGTTAAAAGGATAGATAGCATGTTAAATGTTCTCACCACTAACTAAATAAACACACAAATGAATCTGATGATAAACCATGGAGATGCTTGGCTTCCTCTTTCACATTCTTGGTAAACTAAGAAAATAGTATTTTTAATCAAAGTACTTCATTTTCTTTTGATACCTGAATGAACTTTGAGGCACCTGAAACACTTTTTTAGGCTAATTCCTGGAGACATTGGTAATTGCACACATTTGGGGAAACAAAACAAAATCCTCTGTGTCAAAATTTTGCAATGTACAGTATTTTAACCTATCTATATACCACAGCAGGTCAAATTTCTAATAACTAACTTTTATTGGGCCTTCTACTAGTAGAAATAGTCTTTTCTTAGCATGCAGAGGTATTTCTGAAGATTTTTAAAATTACACTTGAAAAAGAAAAACTGGCTATGCAATCATGAAAGAAAATTAGAAAAAAAATTTTTCCCTGTGTGACCATTAGAGCTGACACTTCTCTTAAGATAACAGTGAGCTTGTCATTCTTTGACCAAAGTTTGTACCTTTATGTCACTGATATATACCTCAAGACTTTCCAGAATTGGAGATTTTGCCTAATAAGTGACAAATCATCATTCTCAGTATGGGCTATGAATGACAGATGGCACAGTTTGGCAGAACTCTGGAGATGGACATTTTTAGTTGTAACCAGATGCTAAATTATTTTCAGGTAGATTACATTATTACTTCGGGATTTTCCTTTAATTCATTCTGGAAAGGGTGCTGTCAGCAAATGAATCTCTCTAATATCTACGGAATTTAACATCCTCAAATGTTGTTTATCTTAAGCAGTTTTATTTAAACAGGGACAAGTAAATCACAGATACGAAAATGTCCTAGAACATGAAGAACTTTAAGTTCATATTAAGAACTTTATGCATAGTAACCTGCCTAGTTAATTCTTTTCTTCCAATTTAGAAAGACAACATCTCAGGTTAAACATATTAAGAGAATCAAAAGACAAATATGTAAATAGAATATAAATGACAATCATTTTAGCAACTATTTTAAGATGCTAAGGTATTTTAAGATACTAAGGTAGAAAGATCAGAGCATGGAATTTGAAATTAAACAAACTTGTATTTCTAATTACAAGTGAACTTGTAAAAGTTTACTAATTTTTCTTGACATCAATTTTTTTGTCAATAAAATAGAATTCACATTATCTAAGTCACCTCATTATTATAAATAATAAATACATGTATGTTTATTTAGAACAGTATATATCATTTATTAGGTATTCAACAAATGATGCCTTAATTTTATTAGCATATATATGGATCATTATAACTTACAAATATTATCTTTATATACATTAAAATTTTTTCACGCTGAATTGCACAGAACTTGAGGCTCTGAGAGGTAAGATGACTTTCTCAAGTTTTTACATGTAGTAACCTTCTAAATGATGGCTTCATGTATTTGTTCTACAAATGCTCTGATTTTCATGTTTTATCTAATTTAATTTTCATGACAACTAAAGAAACAGGTACAGAGAGATTAAATTATTCACTAAGTATCACACAGCTGAAGAGTGATGGGCAGAATTCGTAACCTCTGCCAAATCTCATGCTCTGTATATTACCCACACTGAACCTCCATACTCTTAAGGATATTGTGCTACCTGATCAATCTAATCTCAATTTTCTTTCACTGTACACACACATACACACACACACACACACACACACACATACATATATATCTAATCCTCTAGCGGTACCAGACCACATATTGTTCCTCAAGCATATTGTATACTTTATATGATATACATTATGTTATATTCACTTCCTAAAATAGTATCTTCACTTTTGACTAATTATATTCCCAGTTTCCTCCCAATCTTCTGTCTATTTTACCTTTCCTTTGAATTCCTTCAGTAAACTAACAGGCAAAATTTTCACATTATCTTTTGTGTTCTTATAGTTATTTGCATATCTTTTCTTATATTTATAACTCTGCAATATAGCTAATAATAAAAATACCTAGCCATTTTTTTAGAACTATGGGTCTTACCTAAGCATTTAAAATGTTTACTCATTTTAGTTTCACCACAAGCCTATGCGTTAGGTATTATCATTATAATCTCAATTTTACAGTCACAAAAAATGGCAAGGTTAGGTAAAATAGCTTTTCTGATTTCAGCCAGCTCATTCTTCTCATACTTTGCATGTATGTCTTTTCCACTCGTTTACTTTTAACATCTTTGTGTCTTGTATTTAATGTTTCTCACTTGTAGACAGCATATATTGGGTTTTGCTTATTGATCCATTTTATCTCTTTTAACTGAAATTCTCATTAAGAAAAACAGATGTTGTTACTGCTGTGATAGTTGTGTTTTATGGAACAAATTGTGAGGTCAGCACAGAAATAGAGAAACAGGGAGGACTTAACAGGGGAGAGGACATGTGATTTCACCTTTAAAGTATGAATTAAAGATTATAAGCACAGAATGGCAGTAGCATCCCTGACAAAGGACGTACAGAGACACAAAGGCTAGACAATATCAAAGGTGAAGTGTACAGGAGATCTTGGCACACTTAGCTTTTATACTCTTCTTTAGAAATACTTTACCCCCTCAAATGAAGGGCTGAGTCTAGTAGCCATGTTTAGACCAAATTAGTTTCATGTACCGCATGTCTCCTGGCAGAGCCATGATTAATTGGGCCAGCTTTAAACATGTTAGTTAAGGTAGATTCATTTGTTTCCCTTTTGAAGATTTGAAGTAGAAAATACGGACATCAGTATTAGAAAATCGAGACATGCCAAAATATGTAGATTTGGTGAGAAAAAAAGAAGTACAGTTTTATGTAGTCATTTTCTCCTTGTTTACAGAGAGCAGTATGTTCCTTTTGATAGCATTTCCATTTACTAGCATGGTACTATTTATTCCAGCCATATAGATCTATTAGGTTTACTGCAGAGATATTTTCAAGATTCTTATGGTGTCTTTTTTGGCTACACTAGGAGAATAGTGAAAATTACAGCTTATACAATCGTGGCAAAGATAGTGTGTGTGAATAATAATAAAAAAGGCAACTCAGTCCTTTCTATTTTCTGTGCACTTAGTGTCATGTCATGACTATATAACCATACCTCACTGATGTAGGCAAATAGGAGAGTGACACGAACTGAGATGGAAATGGATACTAACATGATGTCAGATGGATTATGTTTTTATGTGTTCTATAAAGTACGATATACAGTTATGAAATTCCATAAACAATGTCAATACTAGCTTAATATATTCAGTAGCTGCTGTTCTATTTAAGGTTGGGATTGACCATATTTTCATATTCAGAGAAATAATACTAATCCAAAGCAGTTTATCAGGAATAAAACACTACAAATCAAAGTAATGAAGATACGATAGGCAATTTTCTTTATATTAAGAAAAAAGTAAAAAGTGTTGAATTGTGCCAGAGACTTGAATGGACCATAACGAATTTGGGTGGCTGAATGCTGATTCAAAATAAATCGAGGTAATTAACAGATTGGAGATCTGCAAGCAACAGGTAATTGGATTATCAATGGATAATTTGTTTCCATGGATTTTTTTTTTACTATCTGTACATTTGCAATATTTCATTCTCGTCATTTTTTTCTCTAAAAGAATGTCCTCAAAACTCAGTTAATCCCCCATATGATCTCCATAATTAAGTTAGTTTGAAAAGATGTGTACTGCATTTTTATCCTCAAACAACAGCCAAAGCCCTCATTTTAATTACAAATGCCACTTTATTTCCGCTGCTTTTGTACTGGCTCTTTGAGAAGAAAACAGTTTTTTCAACCTCCAGGGAGCAACAACACAAGTCTAATAACTTTGATATTTAAAATATTGACCACTGAGCTGTATCTTTTTGCTAGTAATGGCAGTTAAACGTTAAAAATTTCAAGTATCTTTTCATCAGACTTCTAACTTTGCTGTAACTTTGAAAGATACAATTGTGAAATGAGGGCCTACATTTACCTATTTTGCTTTCTTTGTAGTCATCTCAGAGTCATATGTCTCCATCTCTAAGGGATATGGAAAACCACTTTCCTCCGTTGGTGGGAAGAGAAGTTGTCAGTTTTCAAGGCAGTTGTAAAAACTTCAAAGAATCCATCTAAAATATGTAGCAAAATTTCAAACACAGAAAAAGCATACAATAAAATTAAGACCTTAACCTATGAAGCCCAGTGTCACAGAAATGGAAAATAATTTTGTGAGGCGGCCATTAGATGTAACAGAGCACTGTTGTAGACTAATTCAATTCACTTTAAAAAAATCTTCAAAATGTTATTTTTCCTAATAGCTACTTATACAGTTGAAATACTTAAAAAGAAAATTGAACATACTAAACTTACTTAAAAGCTTGAGTTGTTTAAAATGTTTAACAATATTAAGTAGTACAAGTTTCCTCAAAAGTAATTGTCAACATTTTCTATGTTGTTTTAAAATAAGATTGGTAAACTAAAATAAAAACCAGGTTTAAAATTGTATAAAATGAGTTCTAATATTTAAAACAAAAGAGACTTCTGGATAATCTTTTTGAAGGGGAAAAATCTTCAAGGGAATTATTTTATATGTGTTTGTTTATATTATATTTAACAATCATTTTTATCATCAATAACTTGAATCATTTATTATCACTGGTGTCTTTCTATCATGTCCCACTATATTTGGACATTATGTTTTGCATGATTAAAAAGTTCAATTTGTGGACGTCCTGGGGAAAGAAATAATGTAAACACTTGGAGTACCTTCTGCAGTCTAAAAAGACAAGTATTATAGTTGAAGTCAAGAGTATCATTGAGGACTGGAATCTTATTGCTTGGGCAGAGACCTTGCCATACGAGAGGCCAGATGAGGATAAAGTATACCGCATATTTAGAGGAAAAATTGTTCCATAAGAATGAGGAAATTTGGACCTTGCTAAACTTTCTACTATATTTTTTAGGCTTTTCAATACAAAAGTCATTTCTTAAGGAAATTTGGCGTTTCTACATTTTATATAGTTTGGTCATTGTTTCATCTTTCTTCTCGAGACTATAGTGAAGTGACTTTGTAATAGAGATTTTAAGGACTTCTGGCATCTTATTACCAAAGATAAGATGTGTTTGTATATTCAGAAGAATAATTTGAAGGTGATCAGTGACTCCAGGAAAGAAGAAGAGGGAAAAAGGGAAGGAGCACAGAGCTGACGTTTACTGAGCATAGAGCAGGTGCTTTACTTTTATCATTTCGTGATTCCTCAGTAACTAATTTGTCTTGTTATAATTGTCCCTATTTACAGATTAAAAATAAAACAACTAAGAATCAGAGATTGTAATTGAGGTAATTGAGATCACACAGTTAGTAAGTAACAGGCTGTATGGCTAACCCAGGTCTGACGCCAAAGTGAGGCAGGAGAATAGGGCATGGAGATAGGAAAACCAAGGCCTTCCTAGAATCGAAACACTTCAGCTATGACAGGAAATATCCTCTTTATTTGCATAGAATGTACACTAAGTAAATGCCTTTAAACTTTACTTCATCCTTCATCCTTGTAACTTTACTTCATCCTTCACCCTATGCAAATCCTTTACATAGGGTATATCCAAGTAAAAACTTTGTAACTTCACTTTAGCCTCTTCCTTTATATAGGGCATACACCAAGTAGCCAACTGAAACTTCTAGAGAGTATTTAAACCACAGAATATTCTGTAACTGGCCCTTGAACCGCTAGCTTGGGCCCACTCCCACCTGTGGAGTGTGCTTCCATTTTCAATAAATCTCTGCTTTTGTTGCTTCATTCTTTCTCTGCTTTGTGTGTTTTGTCCAATTCTTTGTTCAAAATGCCAAGAACCCGGACACCCTCCACTGGTAACCAAAGTCCTTGTTCTTTTTAAAAAGGGCAAAGGGAAATGAAACGTGGTGATAAGAAAAGATTGTTTTCCCACCAAAACACTTTTATTTCAGAATTTTTTGATCCTCTCTTTTTAAAAGAATATCTTTATGTCATCTTTATAACTGAATTTATCATAAGAAAGCCATTTGCTTATCCATGAAATGTATACTATTATGTTTTGTGTTTATGAGATTGAATATCTTACTCATTTACATAAACCATTTTTATTCTTAGCTTACTTTATGTGTGCATATTTCCATATTGTTTTTCCCATATGGTATTAAATAGTATAAGAACCCTTGTTACCAAGTCCATGCTTTTACTGCTCATTGCACAACAGCCAGTAAGTCAAGAGATGAGGCACTGGGGAGACGGAGAGCACCTATTCGGAGAGCCAGCAAACTGACAAGATGGCAGACTAGTGTCCTAAAAAAAAAATCCCTTAAGTCGATATTGATTTTACATTTTATTACAAGATACATGTACACATATGTTAATTGTGGCACTGTTCACAATAGCAAAGACATGGAATCAACTCAAATGCCCATCAATGACAGACCAGATACACACCATGGAATGCTATGCAGCCATAAAAAGGAACAAGATCATGTCCTTTGCAGGGACATGGATGGAGCTGTAAGCCATTATCCTCAGCCAACTAAAGCACAAACAGAAAACCAAACACTGCATGTTCTCACTTATAAGTGGCAGCTGAACAATGAGGAAACATGGACACAGGGAGGGGAACAACACACACTGAGGTCTGTTGCGGGATTGGGTCGGGCAGGGAGAGCATTAAGCAAAATAGCTAATGCATGGCTGGGCTTAATACCTAGGTGATGGGTTGGTAGGTGCAGCAAACCACCATGGCTCACATTTACCTATGTAATAAACCTACACATCTTGAACATGAACCCTGGAACTTCAAATTGAAAAAAAATTAATATGAATTTTACGCTCCTTTCATGTAGGACAGGGGAAAGACAGAAAGGATTGAAGTCAAGAGGTGGCTTAGGACCGCAGACGTCTGGGTGTAAGAAAGAGCTTGAGGAGGTTGTGAGGCTTCTTTGTCCTTGGTGAGGTCACAATGCACCTATAAATCTTTAACACAACATTATTGCTTTTGTGTATACCTTCCTTAACTCATCAGGAATTACTTATGGGAAGGGACTATTGTCATTCTTGCTTTAAACTATGAACTAAATTCCTGCCATAGTTAGCTTGGCCTACATACAGAGAAAAGCAAAACTATCAACCTAAAAGATATCACCAAGGGGTACAGAGTTAGGTGTAAAATAGAATTTGCCATGCTAGGCCTCCTTTTCTATGTTACAACTTTCCTAATATAATAATTTTCAGAAATAGATGGAATCAATGCTCATGGACAGATTTATTCGCTTTCACTGAAAGTGTAATGTTAATATCAAGTGTATGTGTTTTTCTTATTAGGGTCTGTTTTAATGACCCCATATTTAGGTATTCCATGACTTTTCAATGTAAACCAAAGGGAATTGCTTTTCCTCCACCATTGTAACAATCCATTCAGCAAAAGAGGCCAGCAGGAAACCCCAGATTAGTGATGTTTGTATTGATTGTGTGTGAGTCTAAATTACTGTAATGGAAATGTCTGCATTTTCTCAGATACTTTTCCTAGTGGCATCTAAGAAGTAACATAACTATTTTTTCAATATATTACCAATAGGTTCAGGTAGGAGAAGACATAATAGCTACCTGTTTGCATTACTTACTTGGAACCACACATTTACTAAATATATTACATGCATTTTGCTCGATGAGATATGTGTTTTAATTAGATTTTGGGTATTTGTTTGCTTATTTGTGTTTCTTTTTAAGAAAAACTTTTCACCCTAAGGCATTTTTGAAAGCAAAACAAAGGGGTATAATGTTGGTTCTCTTAAAAAAGCCATTTTATTCCCACTATTACTTCTACTGTAAGGTTCCTGAGAATAAATGGAGATTAAATTAGAGAGGTAGTAGGGACGGGCTGCACAAACAGGAAGAGACTTGAGTAGTCCTTGGGTCTTTCAAGTAAAATTTTGTGATTACAGAATTTTCCATGGAATTGCCACTTCTTGGAGGTCGCATTCTTGAAAGACTTTTCTCTTATGGGTGTAGGGAGAGATCTGAGTGTGTGTTCAGGTTTTGTTGCAAGGGTGGAATGCTAAAAACCTTGACAGGAGACAACTATTAATTGAACACAAAGTGAACCAAGGCCCTCTTAGGATAACTATACAGTTTGTATCATCTTTCCTCTCCTTCTCAGGCTTAGTTGTGGTTATGATGTGGGACACCATGCCACATAATACAGTTGATTCTCCTCAAGCTGCATGGACCCACTCTACTTATCATTTCTACATTCTGACTGTCCCTCTGGCATTTGTTAAATAAAGGAGTGCAGATGTTACTGGAAAGGGGTCCCAATCCAGACCACATGAGAGGGTTCTTGAATCTTGCCCACGAAAGAATTTGGGGCGAGTTCATAAAGTGACAGCAAGTGTCTCAGGGAAGAAACATAGGAATGGCTACTTCATAGACAAAGCAGCTCCAAAGGCTGCTTATTGGGTATTTTTATGGTTATTTCTTGATCATTTGCTAAACAAGGGGTGGATTATTCATGAGTTTTATGGGAAAGGAGTGAGGCATTCCCAGAACTGAGGGTTCCTCCTCTTTTTAAATTACATAGGGTAGATCTTGGATGTTGCCATGGCATTTGTATACTGCCATGGCACTAGTGAGAGTGTCTTTTAACAGCCTAATGCATTATTATTAGTGTATATATAATGAGCAGGGAGAATGACTGGAGGTCACTTTCATCATCATCTTGGTTTGGTGGGTTTTGGCAGGCTTTACCATATCCTGTTTTACCAGTAGGGTTGTTATGACCTGTATCTTGTGCCAACCTCCTATCTCATCCTGTGACTAAGAATGCCTGACCTCCAGGGAATGCGGCTCAGGACACCTTGGCCTTATTTTACCCGGCCCCTATTTACCCTGCTTTGAACGCCTCTGACACATGGAATTTCACACCAAAATATGGCTTCCGGTTGTAAGGAGTATTTTGACTTAAAAACCCTTGGAGCACAACAGGCCTTGGAAGACACTTTTCCCTTATCTACATAAAGACTGGAGAGAGCCACCAAGAAGAACAATTGTTCTTTCTTTCCTTCCCTGTTATCTCATTATCTATTGCAGGAAAGCAGAGGAACAGTGTAACCAGACCTGGCTCAACTCTTTTACCAAAAATATGCCTGCCTCTCAGGTTCATTCAGCTTCTAAAGAGAACCATTTACAAGTCATTCTCTCAAGTATCCACTTATTCTCCTTAGCAATCATTTAATGCCCATCAATAGGATTACCTATACTTTCCATCTGCCCCCTCCATTCTGAAAAGAGCTTATTTAAGTGCTTGGGTCCCATTGAGATATTGGATATCACTCTGTGATCCTCTCCATACACATGGTTAAATAAATTTGTATGCCTTTTCTCTTATTAATCTGCCTTATTGAAAATTGATTTTTCAGTGAACATCTTGACGGCCTCTCTTTACCCCAACATAAACAACAATTAGTGACTGCTATATGTCAAGCACACTAACATCTTCATAGATAGTTTTCATCTTACTATAATTTCTTCATATGTTACTGAGATAGTATTGTTCCCTTGTCCCTGACCCCCTTCCTCAGCGGGATCTGGAGTGGTTGTTTCACTCAGCCCACCGCTGACCACCGCTCACAAGAGGGAGCGTACGAGCAAGAGAGTGTGGGAACCAGAGGGAATAAACATTGGAACTGGCCAGTCGCTCCTCTCTGGTGGGAGCATGCTCTGTGTGGGCTCTGCAGCAGCATCCAAGCCCCTACCCTCTCAGCACGTGGGTTCTTGTCCAGGGACCAGGAAGAATCAGGTCACATGAATGGATTGAAGGGTAGTGTATGCAGAGGGTTTTATTGGCTGATAAAAGTGGCTCTTAGTGGGATGGGGAATTGGAAAGGGGACAGTGTGGGAACAAGGTGATTTTTCCTTGAAGCCACACCATCTGAAGTTAGCTGCATCTATCCATAGTATCCAATGCTCAGTTGCAGCTTCTCTGTTCACCATTCAGCCTCTTATATTCCCAACACTCAGCAGCTTGTATCCCGATGCTTAGCTGCCTGTGTTGCTCTGCCAGCTGAAATCTTTTAATGGGCACAGGATAGGGGTGTGGCAGGCCAAAAAGGCAACATTTGGGCAGAAAAACAGGGTCAGCTGTTTTCAGTTAAGGCTGTGGTTCCAGGCTTAAAAGTGGAGTTTATTCAGGAGCCCATCTGTTCTGTATTATTTCCTCCTCTGAAGAGACACATCTAACTGCAATTAGAATATAGAAGATGACCAGTCTTAGCTATTTCCTGCTAAAAGGGGACGTTGTTTGGGGAAAACAGCAGTCAGATTCCTCCCGGAGGTCTATCAAAGGGTCCCTGGAAAAAGGGAACCATTGTCTGAGGCTCCGGCTGCTTGCACATTTGAAGTCTTGATGATCTCTAGGTGAGAGAAAAAACAAGCTTTACAAGGTTAAGTATATATGGATCAAACATGTGTATTATACAAGGAAATAATCTAGTGACAAAAATTACAGAAATAAGTGAAATTTACTAACAATATCATACTCTGAACTGTCTCATCCTGGTGAAAGAAATTAAACCTTGCATGGGATTGGTAAAATGTTATGAGAGAGAGAACTGTTCTTGCCACATCTGTAGCAGTTAACAGGTAAACCTTAGGAATTCTGGGGTTTGTGGGCTTACATGATGGCCATTAAGCTTCTGCATCTTTATTGTATCTAAAAGACTAAGGTGGTCACATTCAGGAGGTCCTCTAAAGTACAGTCTGGTTCCAGGGTCCATTTCTGGAATACATCAGAGGTGGTAAAGTTTGTTGGTTGCCCATTCTGAAAGAGGGAATTCAGCATTCCTCATTTCCGTCTTTCTTTCAGCGAAAACTCTGGGTGTGAGGAAGAAAGAAAGTGGGCATCGCCCCTTTGTCTTCTGTCTTTTCATCCCTGACTCCTGGTGACCTTGGCAGGTGCCACCCATGGGTACCAATGTGGTTTGCACCCATGATGCATGGAGAGACTACAGAATAGGACTTACTCACACTCACCTATGCCTCTGCCTCTCCTGTCAAAAACCTTTGAATTCCCTGGGCCTCATTTATGCCATAGAGCATGGACTCCTTCCATGAAGCCAGGGGTTTAATTGGCCAGAATTTGTCCTGCCCGTTTACACTGTGCCTGTTACCTGGTTTGGGATCCCTAAGATCTGGTTTTCCTTTCTAGGGCCTCAACCTGAAGCTTGAAATTGAGTTTGGAACAAAAAGGTGTTTCAGGGGGAACATAGGTTAATTTAGATTGTGTCCCAAATGGGTTTTGCCAGGTTTATGGCTAACAGCCAGTGTGAGTCGCTCCTCTGACATTTCCCTATCACAAGCAGAGTGCCGAGGTAGGAAGAGGACTCTCTTGCTTAAAAAAGAAGAAAACAACTTAAAGTGCTTAAGATGGAGGGACCTCGGGGAACAGCCTCTTGCTCTGTGGAAACGGATTCCTTTAATCACCCCTCCCTCCCCCGGTTCAGGCTGGCTAGACCTCCATGAAGGGAGACAGAGCTGACATTCCTTTTACCTGAAGAAAAGAGAGAGGTGGCAGAATCTTGGAAAAGAGACAGATCTGACAGTTCCACATTGTAACTCACCCTTTTTCATATCCTGGATGTGCCCCCAGATGATACAAGATTGTTCCCTTGACATTGACCCCTTTAGTGGGCGGAAACTGAAGAAGTTAGTTTCACTGGTCACATCTCACGAGAGGGAGTGTGCAAGCAAGCGAGTGTGGGAACCGGAGGGAACAAATGTTGGAACCAGCTGGTCTCTCCTCTCTAGCAGAGCAGACTCTGTATGGGCTCCACAGCAGTGTCTAAGCCCCTACCCTCTTGGCACCCGGGTTCTTGTCTAGCATCCAGGAAGAATAAGGTTCACCTGAGTGAATTGATGGGTAGTATATGTGAAGGATTTTTCTGCGTGAAAAAAGTGGCTCTCACTAGGATGGGGAATGGGAAAGCGGGAGGGAAGAAGGTGATTCTTCCCTGAAGCCACACCGTTTCCAGCTATCTGTACTCTCCGATGCTCATTTGCTGCTTCTTTGCTTGCTGCTCAGCCATTTGTGTCCCCGATGTTCAGCCACTTGTGTTGCTCTGACAACCTAAGTCTTTATGGGCACAGGATAGGGTTGTGGCCAGTCAAAAAGGCAACATTTGGGCCAATAAATGGGATTGGCTCTTTTCACTGAAGGTTGTGTAAGGCCGATAGCCTCGCCAGGAGCCGGATGGACAATACTCACCCCCTCCGCACCTGATAACACTTATCAGGAGGCCGGACGTCCTACTGGCACCTGCCTTCTCCATGCAGGCTCTCCACATCCACTCCTGCATTCCACCCCTAGCCCCACCCTCAGCACTAAATCATACTGTCAGCCCAAAATTCAAAAATCCCACCGAGAGCCTAACCAATGACAGCTC